>QYAP01000280.1:0-10170 GCA_003988905.1 Hymenotorrendiella dingleyae
GGTAGGTCACCATACCTTTTTCAGATTAAAAAGGTAGGTATTTTAAGGTATGGTACCATGGTATTACCATGGTAGAGCATACCTTTTGCCGAACTTTGACGCAAACGGCCCAGTATATTGTACCCTTAATCTTACTCTTATACAGTACTGAAAGTATAATCAGAGGGAATATTTCGTACGAGAGATTTTCTTAGAAAACGTGGAAATTTTTAAAGTGAGGTCCGAAAGATTCTGGATTCGGGAAGATGGATTTCGGGGTACTGCACTGGGTTTGTGGTATGAAATAGATGCTATGAAGCAGTTTAGGTGGAGGGCCTTATAATAAATGAAATCCGGGTACAGTAGGAAATATTTTTGGTTACCGAAGCTATATCGAGATTATCTTTGTGTACGCCGGGGATTAAGGGGATGGGGGTTATGTATTATGTTTCCCAGTGACAAAGTTTTCTCCTCCTGATTATACGAATCTACCAATCGCGTTACCCACTTGACTTGAGATCTTTGATTCATATTTATTCAGTGGAAAAGTCATGGATAAAAAGCTACCCCGCTTCCAAATTTGAAGTGATTAGGAAAGGTTGAAGTTAATCAGTTGGCGACTTATTGGGGAAAGATCGTCCTCTCCGAGTCGTATTGTTTGTTGGGTTATAATACAGGGCGAGTTCAGAGATAGTAGATACGAAGGTGGTTTAGTGGTAGAGAAGTGTTGATTTCGAGGGAGGTGGTTGTGAGATGGTGAGCTTTTGCATTCATGGATTGAATGAGGGTTGGGAGTGACTTGTTTATCGGTAGTAAAACTTACCACATCAATTATTCTAGAGCACGTCCTTTTAGTCCAGTTTCTGACCTTCTTGTGCCAGCTCTATGAGAGAGAATAGAAGTTGAAGATGAGAACAAAAGAGCGACCAAATAATGCAATAGTGAAAACTCGAAGAGTCGTTAATGCAAACCAATCAAAGGGTATTAGATCGCAGATATCATATGGATATCGGAGGTCTGAAACAAAGGCCGGTAAGCGAGCTTACCACCTAAATGGTAAGCGGCCACACCTGCGATATTCCAACGATATTCCAAAACTTCTCCATGGTCGCATTCGAGCAATTCTTAATTAAATTCAATAAAAACTTAAGATATATGTTCATCAAAGTGTTAGCTTTAAATCCATGAAATTTTTAGTTAAAAAAATCGAAAATAGTAGCATAATTAATTAAAAGAGTAAAAGCGCCGTACGAAGCACGGCCCGCCAAATTTTGAAAAATCGCAACTTTTTTGGACTTCAATGCAAAATAATACGTTTTCTGATCTTCATTTCAGAAAATATTCCTTACATTCAAAGCTGCAATTTAAGCATACTACGGTTCCGATACGACCATTATAGCGTACGTAATACTAGTTTTAAGTTGGGGTAGGATATCGTGAATATGAGGGGGTGCGCGAACTATTATACCGGCGACGACGAATTATTGCGGCCCCTTTTACTACGACGATTACTTTACTTCTATTCTTATATTACGCATTCAATATTAATCTAATATAAACTATTATATACTTAAATTTTAGCCTTTAAATAGAAGATTAAAATATAATTTTAAAAAGATAATTATATAAAACGCGGCTAAAAATTTAAGGTTAAAACTATAAATAATTATATTTTTTAAGTTTAAAAAGCCCTTTTTTCTCCCTTTTTTTCTTTTTTAAAACCTCTTAGAATTACCGAATTTTTTATTATATATTATTAACCCTAATTTAATTTAAACTTTAATCTTAATTATTAACTTTAATTTTTAATTTTAATCGCTTTTATAATTGAATACTTTTATAAATTTAAGCCTTTTAATTATTCTAATAATATAAAAATTTACGATAAATTAAAATATTCGTAATTAATTATTAACCTTTAGAATTTATAAAAGATATATTTTAAACTTTTAGTAAATTATAAAATCGTTAATAAAACGTTATAAATTAAAGTAAAAATTAATAAATTAAAGGTAGAATATAATAAAGAAATTATATAATAGAGATTAATTTAATAAAGTAATATATTAATTTATTGAAATACTTTTTAATAATAGTATTTATAAATTATAACCTAAAATATTTATTTAAATATTTAAATATTAATTCTTTTTATTAAAAACCGAAAGTAAAAATATAATATTATAATTATAATTCCGTAATATATTTTAATATAAAACTTTTAAGATTCTAATATTATTAAAATGAAATTATTTTTAACGAATAATAAAATATTAATAAAGCGTTTAGATTTAATAATAAAACGGTATAAAGAATATTAAAATATAAAAATAAAATAGAAAAAAGGAATAAAAGGAATAAAATTATTCTTAATTAATAAAAGAGTATTAGAATATAAAAATAAAATAGAAGAAAAAGAATAAAAAGAATAAAATTATTTCTAATATAATAATATATAAAAATAAAAGGTTTTAAAAATAAAATAAAAATATTCTTAATAATAGATAAATATAAAAAATAGCTTATAAGAAATATTCGGTTTTAATAAGAATTTATAATTTCTAAAAAAAGAATATAAAAGGGGGTTAATATAATTAAGCTTTAAATTTAAAAATCCCGAAATAATATTTTAATAAATATTATTATTTTTCGATTAAAAGAATACTTTAATTAAAAAATTAAAGAATTAATTATACTTTTTTTTATATTATAATTATATAATTTATTAAATATAAGATAAAAAATAAATAAATATTATTATAAAATTATATATTTTTATATTATATTTATTAGATATAATTATATATAAGATTTTTATTTTACTATTTATTATAATATAAATAGATTTATAAAAAAGATCAAAAATATAAAGTTCGATTAAAGTATAAACGTTAATAATTTAAGCGAAATATATATATAATATAAAAGTTTAAACTCCGATCGGATTAAATTTTAGAAAATAATTACCGAGAATTAATAACCCGAATATTCGATTCTAATTATATATAATTATATTTTAACGAAAATAATCGTAAGTTAAAGATTTTAATATATTATATATAAGATTAATTTTATGATTTTAAAAACTTTTATTATATAAATAATTAATTAATTGAATTATTATATTTAAAAATTAAATTAATACGATTAATAGAAATTACGGAATTAATTATTAAAATTATTTATCGTGATACGATTATATAAATACGAAATACAATAACGTTTATACTAAGATTATAAAATCTTATTTTTATTTTCGATTATTTTATAATTTTATTATATCTTCGATATATTTATTAATATTAGAATTATAATCTTATATATTATAAAATCAGAATTAACATATTAAATTACTTTTAAAGAAAATATCTTATATAAATATAATATATAAATAAGAAATTATAAAAGAATTAATTAAAGTATAATATTATATTATTATTAATAAAAAGAATAGAAATATCGTTTTAGGTTTTTTAGGCTTAAAGCTTAATTATAAGTTAAAAGGGATAATAATATAATATAATATAATATAATATATTTAAATTAATAGAAATAATATAAGAAAAATGAAAATATATTATAATAATAATAATACTTATTATTATTCTTACTCTTACTCTTATATTATATTAATTAAAATCCTAAAAATCCCCTATTTAAAACGTTTAAAAGAAGTAATTTTTTTTCAAATAAATTAAATAATAAGGTAAAAAATAAGGCAAAAACGGAAAGATAACTTTTTAACTTATTATAATATTCCCGATACGTAAAGCATAGAATTTGGGTAAGGCGAAGTACGAGGTATAACCTTTGAATTTGATCCTACTTGTGTGCTAAGAAGGCGAGGATGAGTTAGGATCTATTTTCGGAAGATATCATAGGTAGGATATGGCCGAAGGATTCCGAAATGCAATGCAGTTGGAGTATCTTGCGCACGCGCCACCAGGTGGCTCGTGCGTACTGGCGATAGATAATGATTTACGCGTCGAGCACAACCTCTCTTTTTCAATCCTACCCACCATCGCAAGATGCTACTGGCAAGTGCCTTCTTTACTCGCGCGAGCTATCGAACGATCAGCAATGCAGGCTAGCAGACTGAGAAGCTCTCCTTGTTCTCCTGTTTTGTCCTCGAGCCTCGCACAATGACGCGTTCAAAACGGGAGAGGGTGGTCTTGTAGACCAACCAACACGATATGTTCAGCAAACTACGTTTTTGTTCCAAGTCTCAAATCCTTACCTGCAAAGATCTCTGTCATTAATTCTACCGAACTGTCACTTTTGGTATAAAACTCCTTCCTGCGTAATTTTGAAAATTTAGCAACTTGCCATGATTTTGCTTTCCTCCCTTTTCCAAGCGTCGGGTTGAGATTAAGGCACTTGAGGAATTTCAGCAATGTTATATTCTTCTGTCGCGTCAATTTTTCTTCCATATTTGCTAGGTCTCGATCATATGGCTGACGGAAATACATACTGATGTCTCATCATGCGCGTACGTCAATCTAAGATGATCTTTTGTTATATGGCATTGCGAAGGTGTGCGTCCTGTTTTGCTAAGTTTGTGCTCTAGGAGAGTATGATCGCTTGCAGGTCTACCAAATATAACACCCAGTGGTGTCAGAGTGGTTGGTCTAAGTCCCGATCTCTGCACTATCGAGTTCGTGATCGAAACAAGAACAAGAACATCCGAACTTCGGTTTAGAATCGAGGAGACAGTCTTTGCTAGGGGATGAGTGGCAGCTGGAAATTCTCCGTTGGCTCTGTCGAAAATGCGCCTGCATAGCGCGCGGATGGATGCACTTTGGTTGAAGCAAACAACTAATTCCAAATCACAGCAGTCTTTCTGCGTCATGTTTATCTTGTCTCACATCAACTCATGGTATATTTCGATTTCCAATTACATTGATTGATTCTTCATAAGGTAACCTCATTCGAGTTTCCTGGGGGGAGAAGTCACATACACTCATTCTTTATATGAGGGGAAACATGACTGGCTAGATCGACACTGCAGCATACCAACAGTTTTCTCATGGGAAGCGCCACGAAAGTCAAAATTAATAAACTCTGCCAAGACGGCTACTTGCAGATTCGAAGAACAAAGCTCGCGCATGCTTCAACAAACACGAAAATCGCCTGTCAACAATATCCCGAATGTTATGGTTACACGGTTACACCACCTTCATCTTTTCGAACCCTTACTATGGCAATAGTTCGTCCAAGAATATTTTCTATATTCGAATGCATCTGTGCGCTTATCTGGTCTGAACTTCCACAAAACAGCGGTCGTTACAGGATGCAATATTTGGGATGACGGCGCGAAGTTCGTCTTTCCTGCTTGGGGCCAGGGGAGGTAGCCAATTCCAAATATGTCTTTCCAAGCAATAACTTTGACTGGAACCCACGTTACCAAGTATTGGGGATTAAGGGGAGGCAATGGCATACCGCAAAACTGTTATCAGCGCAACTACCACCTGCGCTGAGACAAAAGGAGGCTATCCTGATATAACCTGGTTGACATACGAAAGTCCAAGTGTCAAGTCTCGCCCATTCCATCATGCCCCACATATCGATAGGCGATCAAACTCGCAGAAAACACCTAGGGAGACCGAGCAGACCCCAAAATTACTTCGCCAACACTTCTCTTGGGCTAATCGTCGTCGTTATAGACTGCATCATACTTCATGGAGGGCGGTTGAAAAACCTAAAGTCTCTTGTCCCAGCATCGGGCCATTTCTTGCCTCATGCGTTAAATATTAACCATCGATCTCCAGAACGGTCTCCATCATAACCGCAGTTTATCCCCGTTAAGATCAGCCTTACGCGATATCGATGGCATTCCTTGGATTACCCCGGATTTTGGGCGCATGCTGTACTGGACTGCGTTGGTTAAGTTGTTGTTGAATTATGGTTAAGCCAGCTCCATTATTCTATCGCTCCAGTTCTCCATCACTCCATCGTGAGGAGATAAGCTTAAGCTACTGCAATACCAACATACCATCTGAGTGGTCAGCGTGGAGCACGAATCGATTGATGGAACGCGGGCAGTGGAGACGAGTGGTCTGCTATCGTGAGGAGCCGCAACTTGGTGTATGAGAAGAGACCTCAAGATGGGGCCAAGTGTCAAATAACTTGCGTCGACGGCGGCATTATTGAGCTATTCTCTGATATCAGACGAAGGATGACGAATCAATTACCATCATGCGATGAATTCAGCAACAAAAACACCAATTCATGAGCGGCTCGCATGGCCTTCGGTTGTGGTCCAGTCGTGGCAGGGGTGGTTTAGAGCCACGTGATCGTTTGATGTGCGGTGTTGAGACGCTCGCTTGTCATTCTCCAACGACACCTGTGCCGGAAAGCTCTGAACGTCTGATCTTTTTGCTTGCACGGCGCTTGGGTCATGATATACCACCAATCGCATCTATGCGATTCTTATGCGATTCCTGGTTAACCAGCGCCGATCTTCATCCGGTCTCCCCAGAGTCACAGCTTAGGTTTGGATCTCGTCTTTTCCTACGATATCCCACAGCGGGCCGGTTCTACAGCCTCGAAATGGCCAAAATAGGACATAGCGCTGAGAGCCGAGAGCATGACAGGCAATTACATCTGAGACTATACCACAAGTCGTCCTACCTACGGCTACACAGCTGATGAGACTGGGAAATACCAGTATCATCCTATAGCTCTCGGTTCGCAGGCCGAAAGCGCTCCAGGCTGGATGATATCGCTCTCGGCCTGACATCCGCTACAGAGGAGGCATGCTGGGCGCCCCAGATCCCCAATTTGCGGCTATCGGGCTACCAGGAGAAAACTCCGTTGGATAGTCGACGCGCTTCTCTTGGTCAAGTATGATCTCCTTTGCATTCGAGCTGGCACCAGGGGCCGAAGTGACAAACCTGGGACCCCTGTCGACGTATCATCTTCAACGCGGGCCTGGATCAGACGGAGAAATTTTGTTTGTCAATATCCATTTGGTTATAAGGTTGCATGAACACCTCGCTTTTTTACTTCTTTTTCTTTTGAATCATCGCATCTTCAGTCCTTCATTCGGTTCTCCTCTACATTCTCTTGGGCATCAGTTCTGTGAACTCTTACTTTCTACACATTCTTTACTGTTTAGTATACTTTATTCAAGCTCCCTAGGCCGGTCCTCTTTTACTGTAAACCTTCAAATTTTAGTCTTTACCTACGATCCGACATCATGAAGTACGATTCCGCATCTCTCGTTCTTGCCTTCATTGGCCTCACTTCGGCTGCACCAACCCCGGTTTCTGCGCCCAAGCAAGTTTTCAGCATCCCGCGAGCAATGCTCAGAAGCCGTGAGGTTCCTCAGGAGCACTCCCACGATAGATTCCTCGATGGTGTTCGAGTGAACTTGAATATCGACAACCCAGCACAAATTCAGGATCCAGTCTTTGGTCTTTTGGGTGACGCTGCTGCAGCTGTCGGTGCAGGATCAATCAGTGAGTAACTCTAAATCCGTCTATTTCACGTTTCAAAGCTGACATCGACAAGCCAACCTCGCTTGTTTGCATCAAGCGACTGCCGATCAAGCATTTACTAACGCCAAGGCCGCCAACAACGTTACCGGTATGGCGGATTCGTTGATGTACGCTGCCCTTGAGCGAAACACTGTAGGCGTTGGAGTTGCCAGCGCCGTTTGCAACGAAACCGCTGCAAACCCAGAGATTTCGGCCATCCAACAACATCAAGATCCAGCCTCGACTGGTGCTGCAGCAGGAAACAAGGCAGTTGTCCTTGCACTGGCTAAGCAGCTCGCGTCCATTGGTGCCGATCCTCAGGAAGCCCTCCTTTCCGGCACTTTTGCCCCAGGAGAAGTAAGCTAGTTTCTCCAAGCATAGCAAGACATGATTGCTAACTCAATCTAGACCACCGATACCACAGGAAAAGGAAACACCTGTGATACTGTCGATGACTTACCTGGTTGCATTTTCACCCAGAACTTGCTTGTTGATGATGCCACGGCCGCTGAAATCACTGCTGCTGCTGCTGGTGTTACCGCCGGATCTGCGTCTTCTGCCAGCAACTCGACTTCTTCTGCCAGTAACTCGACTGTCGTTGCCCCCTCTGGAGCTGTAGTAGCCTCCCCCTCTGCCACTCCTTGCTCTTCAGTCCTTCCAACTGCCACCCCCGCCGCTGCAAATGGTGCCGCTGCCGTTGCATCTCCATCAGCAAGCCCCGCAGCTTCTACCGCTGCCACTGGCACCAACGTCCAGACCTTTACCGGAACTCTCGGAGGCGCCGCTCCCCCAGTCACCTCCTCTGCCGGTACCCGTCCCTTCACCATCAACGGGGACACCTTCGTAAACGTCGCCGGTGCCCTCCAAAGATCTTGCTCCATCCAAGCCAACGCCTGCGACGACGCTGTCAACTCCGGCTCTCTCACTGGCTCTACCACTGCTGACTGCCAAACCCAAGAAAACGCATGCAACGCTGCTGCCACCACCAAGAAGGCCCGCCAGGCTCTTGACTTTGGTTCCTGCGGAAGCCCAGCCGTCGAATTCGCAGTCGGATTAGACGGCCGCACTCAAGCCTCTTTCCAAGCCGTCAACCAAGCTGATTTCAACCACGGAAGCGCCTTGGCCATCGGTGTCATCTCCTCCTTCATCTGCCAACAGCTCGACTCCAAGTGCAAAGCTAGCGCTGATACCCTTACCGCCTGTACCACCGGCCAAACCGCCGCCGCTGCATTAACCGGTCAAGCTTCCGCCGACGCTTTCAACTCTGCCCTCGGTGTCACTGCTTAAATGAATGGCCTGCAGACTTTACTGTACTGTACTAGCACTCTTTGGTTAGTTGAGGAGTTGGGAGAGGCTTGGAGATGGATTGGTGGCGTTCTTGTATAGACGTGATATGATACGATACACATGATTTGTTTATGATGGGACATCTGGCGAGATGTTTCGCGCTTATGAAAATGACTTGCTCTGCTTTGCGAGATAAGGTTCATACTTTTTTGTTTATAGATACCTATTCACTTATGTGTCACACACTTCTTTTTTTGCTGCAGTGATTGTGATGTGATTATATGTGATGGCGCAAATTGCTCTTTTGTTACTCTGGGAAACAGTGCTAGCGAGTCCTGCGCCATGCGTCAAATTTCAAGTCCTACCAGCAAACTTCTAATTGTCACTGAGCGTATTATCATGTTGACGTTCCTTGGTATGTAATCAATCTTAGTATCACGAGACCACCCCCAATTTCTCGCAAGCTCTACACTGAAGGGGGGTGATGTGTAGAGCCGGACCCACGGCTGGATTGGTATGTAATTTTCTGCCAACAGCTTTTCGCGAGCTGGAAGTGAGAAAATTCACCGCAGAACTTCGTGTATATGCTTTGGGGAAAATCAAGAGCCTACGTGGAGCCGCAGTAAGCCCTCATCGGGGCGCATTCACCTCAATCGGAAAATGTACCGGTATTGGAAAAAAAACTTCTTCATAGGCTCTATCCCTCATCCCCCCCTCCAAACAAGGGGGGAAAAAAGAACTCAATCTCCTGAAGTAGCAAAGAGGTTCGCCTTCCCTAGGTAAGACCACATCCTGCCACATGAAAACTGCTCCCTCGCTCCAAGGCCTTCCTCCAACTTGCACACAAAAAGACCAAAGAACCCACGCTCTCGTCGTAACAAAAATGCGCAAGCCAAAGGCCCCTCAACGCGCTCCCACATCAACTTCTCCTTCACCACCAAAAAAAAAAAAAAAGAGAGAAGGAAAAAACAGCAAAACTCCACCCTCACCCAGCCGAAGCTGAGGGAAGGTATAGAAAAACTCCCGAAGAGCTTTTTAAGTCGTAGTGTGCTAGCGACGAGGCGCCCCATCTCCTAAGTAGTCTCAGAGGAGGCAAGCGGGAAGCTGGTGAGTCAGCGAGCCCGGGTGTCGAGGCCGGGACTTTGGCGATTGTTGATTCGACGAAAACATTTGTGTTTTTGGAACTTATGTAGGGATGGAGGGTTTGGCGGGGGCTCTGGTGCAGTTGGTTTGTTGGGTTCGATAACTTTGGGTTGGGTCTCGCTTATGGATTTTTTGGTATTCACCCACCCTCCTCCCCCCTTCATTTTTTTGGGTCTTTCACACCTTTTTATTTATTTATTTATTTACTCTATTTAACGTCAGACGGAGACCAGATTTTTCACTGGTTCCTAAAAGTCCCAAATTGGGCACATGACGCCAGGGG
>QYAP01000280.1:10257-29352 GCA_003988905.1 Hymenotorrendiella dingleyae
AGAACAAAGGAAAAGCATTGAGTTTTAGCTGTTTGGGGAGCAACCCTCTTCTATCTTATAGGGCAGATATCTTTGAAGAAACGCGTCTTCTGTAAGGTCTTTCACACCTTGTCTACGAAGATGCGCTTCTGTTCTGTTGGATGAAATCATGAAAACGCATACTGTACGAAGTTGCTGATTCGCTTGATTTACAGTGTTTAGAACGAGGAATGAATTGCCGGTGCCACAAGCTTGTTTTTCGCCAACACATAACCGTACAGTACAAGAAATAAATCGCTAGCACAAACTTTTCATCTCCCCATCCACATCCCCTCTGTTCTCAAGTACCTGTTCCCCAACTCCCTCGTAAAGGTTTGGAATACCCATCGACAAAATCCCTAGAATATTTACTCGAATTCCCTAACACAATCAGATTAGCCAACGAACTGTCCCAAGATATGGAAGAATAAATATATACCATTGAATGTTAACAGTTCCATAAGGCGCATTGCCAGTAAGTTTGTTCCAAGCACCAACACTCAAATCAAGATGATCTTGATCGCAGGAAGGACAAGTGTCCGCGACTGTCACGGTGACGGAATCTCCCTGCATTCCCACAGATATTAGCATTCTTCTCCCCTGGAAGTAAAAAGCATTCAATGGGAAAGATGGGAGGAAAAAGCATAAAAAATTCACATACCTTTCCACCAACCCCATCATTGCTTCCCACATTCGTAATCTTAATCGTCTTGCCGCAGTACGAACTTGGGGATTCTCCCTTCATCCAGGTGTTGGAGAGGGCGGCGATGAGAGAGCTGTCGGGGTTTGCTTTGCCGCAAGAGCCGGTTCCGCCTTCTTGGGTGTAGACTGTGCCTTCACCTGTGTAACTGTGTTGTTTGTTAATCTCTCGTCTCATATTTTGGGGTCAGGGGCAAAGAGGAGGGAAACAGATGAGGAAAAGGGGTAGGTGGAGAGATAGACTTACGTGGTGCGCTTCTCAACACTTGGAGCTGCAGCGGCGAGACCTGCTACAAAAGCGACAATGAGGGTGGTTGGTTGGAAAAGCATTGTGGCGGTTGAAGTGAGCGTGGAAGAATTGGAAGTTTGAAGGAAAGGTAAGGAGTGTATTGGTAATGAGTGTGGTTGTCTGGATGAAGATGAAGATGCTTCTCTTTGGAAGAAACACTCTGGTTTATATAGCTGATCATGAGATTGAACTTGATGGGCTGGAAGCTATAACGAGACTTTAATCCTGTAGGACTTGAGGCTCAGCAGTAACCCGTCAGCAGCTGTACAACCATCTGCCGAAGGACTATATCCCGTGAACTTTCAGCAAGCAAGATCCACGTCTGTCCCCTGAGGAGTAGGCTGCCAACCCATGACGAGTTGTTGAGCTGGGAACCCTGGATATTTCCAATAGCAGTAAAGATTTGCTATCGAATTCAGTCAAATGTTTCTAGCTGAAATGACTTGGAGTCGTTGACATTTACTGTAGATTGAAATACGAGAAGGAATGAAACATTGAAAGCATAACAGGATGACAAAGCAACAAAATTCTACACGTAAATCGGCACGCGAACTTAACCAGATTTATGAAAGCCATCAACAGAGAAATGCACAAATTCATTTTCCAACGCCAGGCTCCTTTCAACTCCGGCTACCGCATTGCTTAGTTTAGAGTGCCACCCTTTTGCTCTCTTCTTTTTTCTTAACTCTCTAAACCGGTGAGGTAAAATAAGGATCAAAACGGGAGAATTCTCCCATTCTAACTTAGATCTCTCAGAGGGCCTGGCACAATGAGATGAAAACGGGGGGAGTGTGGCGCACTAAACCATATATCAAGACCCATGCCTCGACAGAAAATAGGCAAAAAACCTAGGAGCATAGCATCTCACTTGAGAAGAGACCCGTCGGCATCGTAAAACCAAAAATCCAACGCCATCTTCCCCCAAAAACAAAAGATTGCGAGCAGGAACACGTGCATCAATCCCAGCATCATCATTTTGAGCCTCTACCAGATACGAGGACGTTAAATTCCCATCCGTTTCACTCTTCTGTAAGTAGCAACGGCCCGCACCGAGCTTCCCAACTAGGAAGCTTGCGTTCTGCATACGGTTCTAACAAGCCACACTCCCACGTGTTGTTTGCATGTTTGCATGTTTCGTGTTTCGAGCTCCACGATCTATCGGGTTAGGTTTTTGTTTGTTGGATTGGGTACGTGCCGTTCAGCCCTGTAGACCTTGCATAACTCGATCCTTGAGCCTCGTAACCGGCTTAGCTGCTCGGGTATTATGTTCCTCCCGAGCTCCTTCCGGCATGTTACACGCGGGTTGGTCGTAGTTATTTGCTCTGGACTGAGGGATTGTCTACGTGGATACGAGTAGGCGTTTTTGAGAAATTTGGAGGGGTGGTAGGCAATGTTTCGAGAGGAAGTGTAAAGGCGAAATTGCCATTTCATCGTGTGCAGGCATTGTTTGCAAGTGCAATAATAAACTCGAGAGCCGTTGAATAAAACGTCGTCGCTCGTAAGAGAAAAACAAAGAGATCCAAGTGAAGATGGTGGTACAACAAGCATGTAACGCCCAAGTGCCAGTTTCCAATTAATCAAAGCAGTAAGAAAGAAGCCAGACCAGGCTATAATCTCTCTCAACAGCTCTTCGACCACTTGGTCGCGGTATGAAACTTATTACTGCGCTCGAGTCAGAAATGAGATAAGTGGGCTCAAGTGTAAGCAATCCTTCCAGGAACGAGATTGGAGAATTTCTATGCTCCCACCGCGTGTCGGAATTGGAGCCCCTAGAGTTAATAATATGATATAGTAATTATGTTAAGTCTAATAGATATTTGTACATTGCTCACAAGTCTTCAAAACAAATCGCGCACTGTAGTCGGCCCTATGTGTACGTGCCATCCGAATGTACTCTTACAAAAGTCCTTTTACCAAAACATGACGAACCCCCAGATGTCGGTCGAATAAGAGTATTGAAGCAGACCATGCAGTATAGTCATGCTCATCATGGATTCTTGGCTTTCCCCCACAATGTGTTGATCGATGTAGAACGTCCTCCGGTGAGCGGCGCCGCTGCCTTCACTCTTACGCACGTCAAAATGCGAGGTTGAAAGTCGTGTATCATAACCCCCTTCATGACCAATTTTCCATCCTCGCCCTTAGAGAACGAGACCTGGGTTTGGTATTCATCAACTTTCCGGTCTCCGGTCCCACGAACTCCCCCTCTCCATCTCATGCACCACTCCTGGCATCCTTGCGGGGACGGTCCAGGCCACTGACCAGCAGCCAAAACACATGCTTTTTCAAAGTTGGTGCGCGTCTGAGGGCCAGCACCTCCTCGTGGTGCCGGGGAGAAACGGAGCACTCCAGAGAAATTATCTCCAAGTTCGATTTTCGCCCAAAATTGCCGTCCAATTGTGGCGCTCTGCCCTGGGCTGTTGCAGATCTCGATGTTCAACTTGAGAGGCGCTGCTTCGTCTAAGCCGAGATGTTCTGCTAGTTGGGGGGCCGATACTGTCCACTCTCCCGTGATATCCCAGGCCCAGTCAGGTCTGTCTTCGATAAACATCCGAGGCTGCAGCTCCCGTATTGGGCCTGAATTGACTGGATTTGGAGCGCTTCGTCCGGCTTGAGCTCCCTGGACTACCACTTCTTCATCGGCGCCGGGGTTTGACTTTCGTTCCATTCGAGGCTTTCCAGCTGTCGGAATCCGAACAACTTTCAAGCCATACTTGATATGCTTAATCGCTTCCCCATGCTCGTCATCGGAGCTCGAATCCGAATTCGACTCCCATTTTTCATCATACAGGTTGAGCCACGCGCGCTTCAACGACCAAGGCACCGCTGCGCGTTCTCCTGCTCCCAAGTTGGACTTCTTCGAGGCATCCAATGCAAAGGGAATGCCGTTGTAGACAAATAATAGCTCAATAGTCGGCGTTGACGAATCGTCGGGGATAGGATTGAACCTAACTAAGTAATTGGCACGCCTCTCTCCGCCAACCAACTTATCAAGTCGCAAGCCTCCATCTTTGGCTCTCCACCTCATCCACCATTCGAGGTGTCCTGGGCCAGGTTTCGCATCAGGAGAAAGATCACACTTTTCTTCAAAATCCTGGATATTGATTGTACCTTTGGCACTACTAGCGCGAGGAATGAAGCGCATAATTCCATCCAACGAATCGAATTTGAACTTTGCGTAAAGTTGGCGTGGCGAGGCATCGCCGTAGTAAAATAGGGTGAAGGAAAAATCAGATACGTCAAGGCTAGGATAGTTACTATTAGCTGCCTTTGTAATCTCGTAGTGGCCTTCGACGTCCCAGAACCGTGCGGAAGAAGTCGAGGGCGTAATTGTAGCTGATGATGGCGATACGGCCCCGGAAGGAGCTTCACCAGGGTTTTTGCTAACAATTAATGCTTCGCAGATGGGCCTGGCGGCAAATGCCTTTCCAAATCTTCGTGGTGCGTGAGACTCCCATCTCCTATTGATCGTGAGATTTTCTCTGTGACGCACCTCGTCCGTAATCTTCACGCCTTTGAGACATACGACGCGATTGCCGAGAACGATGACGGCACTCAGAGCAAGCTGGCCATCGTCGTTAAGACTAAATGTGCAATCGGTCATCTCATCATCGTTTTACCCTATTATTTCCTCGTCAAGATCCACCCCTCTCCATCTTATGCACCAATGTGCCTGACCTTTTGGTTTTGGTCCGGGCCACACCCCATCTTGCAGGACACATGCCTTCTCAAAATCATCAAGCTCCACAGGCCAATCTTCTGTTGTGGTGTCAGAGGGAGATGGACAGAACCGCAGGACGCCAGTGAGACTGCCGAGCTCGAAATCTGCCCATAGCTGTCGACCAATTTTTTTGTGCCAAGGGTTATTGGCAAGATCGATTGTCAAATGTATCGGTTCTTTTCCTTCATCTTTCAAATTGTGTTTATCACAAAGCATACGTTGGTCCGCTGATCTCCATGCTTTCAATTCCCACCGGCCGGTGACGTCCCACGCCCACGGAGGTCGAGCCTCGATCTCTTTAGAAGATGGCTTTGGAAAAGCACCTGGGTTTGGCCCTGGTTTATTCTTTGCAGCAATGACGCCGCCGACTCGAGGTGATTTTATCATGTCTTCTCGTGTGTCAACTTCCCAAGCGGGGTCAAAATACTTGGTCCATTCCTTTGAAAATGACCAACCCGGCCGATTGACCTCAACATTTGCGGTTTTTGTGGCTTCGAAAAGTAGATGCTTGCCATTGTGGATCATTGCAAAAGCGATCTTGGCTCCAAAGAAGTCATCGGTAGATGACTTTGCGTCTGCGCTAAAGAGGAATTGACTTTGAGCCCGGGTCTCTCCTCCTACGGACTTTCCGTCTTCTTGACCTCTCCAACGCATGAGCCATCTATCGTTTTTTAGATTGACTTTTACTGGTTTGTCAAAATTCGACGAAGGAGGATAGATTCATTATCTTGTCGCCATAACAGTCTTCTTCAGGAAGCTTATCCTCAGGACACAACAGCATCATCCCCTTCAAATCTCCAAAGGTAAAGTCGGCATAGATATGACTTGGAGAACCATGGTCGTAGCGAACATCCAATGAGTACTGCGACGCGTCGACCGGTTGGTAGCGGCTCTTGCAAACGAGTTCATAATGTCCAGCTCCATCCCACTCCAACGGTTTTTTGGCTCGATTCGCGGGTGCTTTTGCAGTAGTAGAAGTAGCTTTCTTTCCCGATGCTACTCGTTTGGCCTTCGGCTGCGCGCCTTCGTTCTCTTTATCTTCTAAAGCATCGGAAGCTCGCTTCGCTGGCACTCTCGAGGCCTTCTTGGTGGGTTGTTTTTCCACTGGCGGCGCCTGCGTCGCGTTTTGCGTTGATCGTGTAACTCGTGGCATATTGGCCCTCGTCGTACTCAACTAGCATTCAGAACCTGTATATTGTGGTGTGGTTGAGCTAGTTCATTGTTGTTTTGGTGTTGTCGCACAAAAAATTTTCTTGATTTTAGGAGACGTGTTTTGCGGCGCGTCCCTGAAACTCCTCAGGGGTTCCGAACACCTGGTCAGCTGGTGCTGACGTAATACTAAAAGCTACCCGAGCCCCTTTTCAGACTTCTCCTACTTACACTTGATTATGGCCTTATCCGATCTTGGAACTCTACAAGCATATTTAATTTGGCCACATTCAATTCACTCACATTCTCATTTCAATAAATTTAGCTCGCCATGGACAAGAAGCAACAGCAACTGGTGGATTTTTGATAGTAGACTTGGTGAGAGTTGATCGCCGAAGTTCAAGGGGAGAAATTACTAAATTTGTATAGCTACAATGCTTTGAATATCAGAATAAATTTGCGATGAGCTTCAGAGATCACCGATCACCATGTTGAACATCAAAGTGAGAGCAAGTGCAAGTAGTACAAAATGCCAATTCATTAACCACACAAAATAGATATCGTCCTACGATACAACGTATGAGGATATGCAATCTAAATGCTCTCTTCTTGGAACACCACACGCCAAGACACCGGCAAGAACTAATTCCTAAGTTAAGACCCGTCAGGCATCGGAAACAGATCAGACATGACAGCTATAACTAAGCGGTCATACCCGGTAGGTATACTGGTTGAGGTGGTGGACTCCAAACATGTTTGTCCCAGTTGCTTCTAAGCGAACCAACATGCGCTAGGCTCAGCGGCGCATCCTTTCCTTTCGTGCAGCCAAAGGAATAAGACTGAGAGTTATAAACCACTAGACCTGTCATTAATAATGTTCCATCCGTACGTCTTTTTAATCGGAAGGCGGTTTGATTATCATCAAGCCCACGCTCTCCTCTAAACATACCACCTCCCCCCCTCCATCTCATCAACCACTTCCGATGACCTTGAGGAGCAGGTCCCGGCCACTGGCCAGAGTTTAACACACATGCCTTCTCAAACCCATCAAGGTCGGTTGGCACTTCACCTTTTGACGTCGGCGCCGGGCAAAAACGCATGACTCCATAGAATTTTTCTCCAAAGGTAAATTCTGCCCACACCTGTCGTCTAATTTGCGTATGCTTCGGATTATTGGACATCCTGAATGTCATATTGAAAGTTGCACCAGGAGCATTGTGTTTCAAGCGCAGATGCTCTGTCAGCTCGGGAGCAGTTACATTCCATTCCCCATCAACATCCCATGCCCAAGTAGGTGGCTCTTCGATGTTTTTGGGGCCGAGCCCCAGCAAGCGTTTAAGCTGAGCAGCGGTTATCCATGGGGTAATCTGTTTCTGTTGAGCTCTCGATACTGTGATTGTAATTGAACCATCTGCATTCTGGGAGCTAGGTCGGGATCTTGACTCTCCATTCCGGTCTTCCTCGTCCGCCTCTTCCTCATGTTCTCCGATCCCAGATTCTATCTCCAATCCCTCATCGTAATCTTCTTCATCACTGTTATCCTCTTCCACCAATCTGGGGGTTGACGCCCATTTCTCATTGTAAAGATTGAACCACTTCCGCTTCAAAGTCCAGGGTGCGTCCACACATTCAGCTCCTAAGCCGGATTCCCTCGAGCCTTCGATACCAAACACGGTGCCGTTATAGGTTATCCACAGCTTAAGATCGATGACGCAAAAATCCGGGGTCGAGAATTCCGGGTTATGTTTAAAGGCAATCATATGGCTACATTCATCAACCTCCCCGCCAACCAGTTCGTCGAGTCGCAAAGTACCTCCATCCTTAGCCCTCCACCTCATCAACCACAGGTCACACTCTGACCCAGGCTTTATACCCGGGGCAAGATCACAGTGTTTCTCGAAATCCTGAAGGCTGCAATCATTTTCGGGATTTGCGGACGTGGAGCAAGTCGCATGATGCCTTCTTTCAGCGTGCCAAATCTGAACTTTGCGTAAAGTTGGCGCGGTGAGGTATCACCATAATAAAACAGAGTAAACGCGAAATCAGATACGTCGAGATTTGGATAATCGGAGGCTTTCGTAATCTTGTAATGCCCTTCAACATCCCAAGACTGTACGGGGGGAGTTGCATGGGCTACTCGCTTAGCTTTTGGTTGTACGAGTACGCCATCATTTTCTTTGTCCTCCAGAGAATCCGAAGTTCGTTTTGCTGGGATGTTCGAGTCTTTTGAGGCTTTCTTTGTAGGTTGCTTTTGCACAGGTGGTGTCGCACCGTGCTTCGATTCCGTAGCTTTTGGCATATTCGTCCTTGTTGTGCCAAATGGGTGTTCACAGGTTTTACATGGGGGTGTTTTTATGCAAGAATCTCGGTGTTCGTTTGTCATCGCTGGACGCTGGGAGACGTGTTGCGGCGCGTCATTGTGGGTCATTGAAACACCTCGGCAAGCAGGGGCTAGAGTTAAGCTATCCCGGCTATCCCTTGCTGCACGTCCCCCCAAAAGAATTCCAATTCCGATTCAAGCTCCCCGCCATAGCTCACGCTACCTTTACGCAAGTTAGCAGCATGTCAATTCCTGGAATACCAGGTCTTGGGCAAGCTCCAGCAGCTGTAAGTCTGGGTATCGCAAGCCCTCCGCGAATTAACTCGCAGAAGCTGACAATAACAACCAGGCAACATTCGCAGCTCCCGCAGCAAGCTCGACAACAGCCGTCCATGAGCTCCAAGCAAATTCGGAATGGCGCTTCGAAGTCGCGTTTGGGCGGAGCATTGAAGTAAAAGTAAGAGAATCTTGTCGTGTAGCTTCTCCATGCAAAACCTAACCTGTCCGAAGCTCCTGTCAGGAACCGCAGAAATATTTGGAACAGAGCTCGCCGAGAAACATGCCTACAACTTTCGCGGAACCAAGGCCTCAATATTTACATGGCACGGCTGTCGAATCGAAGTCTCCGGACCATGCGAAGAGTATACGGCTGAGGATACGCCTATGGTATCCTACGTGAATTCCCATTTCGCACTGGAGAAGCTTCGAGACGATGCAGCAGAAAGTAAAAGGGAGGGGCCGAGAGTACTTGTGGTGGGACCAAATAATGCAGGAAAGACAAGTCTTGTGAAGTTACTGGCAGGCTACGCGATTCGAATGGGGCGTCAACCGATGGTCATAAACACGGACTCAAGGGAGGGGTTACTATCTATTCCAGGAAGTTTAACGGCAACTCCCTTTGCTTCGATTATAGATGTGGAACAGGGATGGGGAAGCAGTCCCACGAGCGGGCCCAGCCCTGTACCAGTCAAGCTACCATTATGTTATTACTACGGATTACCGACTCCTGAAGACAACACGAAGCTGTTTCAGGCAGTCCTGACGAGGTTGGCCTTGACGACAACGAGTAGGATTGCTGCAGATCCAGCGGTCAGAGAGACAGGGATGATTATAGATACGCCTGGATCTATAAGTCAAGGGAAAGAAGGGTATGATTTAATATCACACATTGTCTCTGAATTCTCAGGTCAGTTAGGGTAGCATGCTTACTCAGGTCAAGCTAACACATTGAAGTCAACATTGTCTTAGTTTTAGGCTCTGAACGACTATATAGTGAGATGAACCGTCGATTTTCTGGAAATACAAATGTCGGTCAAGCTATTACAGTTGTGAAGCTAGACAAGTCGGGTGGCTGTGTAGACAGGGACGACTCATTTATGCGACAATTTCAAGAATCTGCAATTCGGGAATATTTCTTCGGAGACCCTAAAAGAACTCTCAGCCCTCATACCCAACAAGTAAACTTTGACGACGCCACCATCTATCGAATCCGAGAATGTATGTACTGCAATTTCTCAATTCGTATTTTCAGTTTTCCCAATCCTTTCCTCCCTCAATTTATGTCCCAATCTTGCTCCGTTCTCATCCCACCACCATTCCACCCCTTTCCATCCCATCCCAACTACCTCCCAACTAACACGCCCCCAGCCTCCCAAATCAACACATCCTTCCTCCCCGGCGGCGAAGAAGGCGAAATCCCATCCGACTCCAGTGCCCTCGGCATCTACGAAAAAGTCGAAGCCTCCTCAATGATGCTCCACTGCATCCTAGCCGTCATGCACGCCACCCTGCGGGAATCTGAAGAAGCGATCAGAGATGCTAGTGTTATGGGCTTTGTGTATGTGGCAGAGGTAGATGAGAAGAAGAGGAGGTTGAAGATTCTAGCGCCGTTGAATACGAGAATCGTTGATAGGCCTCTGGTTTGGGGGAGTTGGCCGGAGACGACTGTTAGTTTGATATGAATTTATGGGATGAATAAAACGATGATTTATGAAATGAATTTATGGATATATGATGGTTTTGTTTTATGCATGAGTGAGAGTGATAATGACGGATGGATTGATTGATTGATTTCAATTGTCGGTAAACTAAAAAGCATGCGAAATTCTAAGGAAGACCTTTTAAGGAATTAAAACCCTTGCCTGTTTGGCCATCAGTTATAAAATCGAACTTCGACTCTATTCCCACTTTCAAGCCCTCTGCCTAATTGATCCACTCAACCATTTCCGACGTTTCCCTTGCAACCCGATTCCCCGTACAAAGGCACGTTAATCCTACATGTTAGTAATACCGGTTGCGAGAGTGAGAATGATATGATGTGAAATGTACACCCTTTTCTCGACCCTAGCCCAAACGCTATTCGCCTCTGCAAAACGACTCCTCTTCTGCTTCATAATATCCTCCCATACCTCCCCCTTTTGGCTCTCGGCTAACACAGTTTTATCACTACCAAATAAGCTCTCATGAGCTATGAGAATGTGAACTTCAAAATGAATTAGCTGTGCTACATTCTCCTCCGTCTACACTTTACTTCGGGATAACTTGTAATAGTACAATCCGCGGCAAATCCAATTCCAATACCATATTCCAACATATATTATCACTGGGTATAATTAACGCCGAGACAATGCTGACAATGCTCATCCTGTTTATATCCAAATTCCTCAAAGCCGTACCCCAAACCCATGGATTATCTTCTCAAATCCAATAAATCCTCCTCACTCCCCTCCAAATCCAACTGCAACACATCATCCTCATCCCTCTTCACAACATCATCATGCAACTCCACCTCCTCGTTCCCCAAAAGTCCCTCCCCCTCCACCCCACTCCCCTCCACATTCTCCAAATCCCCATCCACCCCCTTAGTTTCCTCCTCTCTACGGCCAATAATCACATTTCCAGCAACCAACAGAGCGGCGCCGAGAAACCAAAGAGGGGGAAGCGATTCAGAGAATATAAGCCAGCCCAACACGGCTGTGAGCATGAAGTTGGAGGAGGTGTTGAGGATGGAGACTTGGGTGGTGGAGGTTCCCCGCGCCAGGGCTTTCGTGAAGAGCGTCCACATTATGCCGTTGAAGATTAGATTTAGGGCGAAGAATATCTGGAAAGTGTTAGTGTTGGTATTGGGGATTGGATTTCGGAGTTGCTGGGTTAAAGGGCTCGATGCGAGACGTAGGTCAAATTGTTGGATCGCCTTGCATTGAACCCCTTCCTTCTGCATTGAATTGTATGACTCGAGGCTTAAAGGAAAGAGTAACTGGTTGAAACGTACAGCTCTAACGATAATCTCAACGACCTTCTCGCCATTCCCCAGACCGAGGAGATTTGCAATGCCAGTTGCAAAACTAGTCGTGAGTTCCGTCGTTGTTCTAGATGCACGAGTTAGCTGTGGTCATGTGAAATGGGATACAGATGACGCCAGGAAGTGCACTGGCTGTGCCGGCAACGTTGTTCATCCGATGAGGATTGGAATAAATGAAATTCCGATGAGCCAATATAAAAATCAAAACGTACGTAGCCATTTCACTAGAAATGACCAACCCGCATCCCCAGTAATAGAAAACCCTCGGCTCTGATATAAAGACGAATACGCGCCAAAAGGAACATGAACATACAACTTCGCAAAAACGCCATTAAAAGCCGCGCATCCGCCACTCATAACAGCCAGTGCAATCCACTGCGACTTGCGACTCAAATCTTTGAATTCCATATCGTCCTTGTGCAGCCCCTCGCTTTCCGATGGTTGGGCGGAAGGTGCGGATGAGGAGGGAGTAAGATGTCGTTGAGATAAAGATTCGAGGTCCCCGTTCTTCCCCAGCAGCAGGGGAGTGCGTGAATCCATGGCGCTGCTTATTACGAGTACCGACTTGGCGGGCACGGAATCGCGGGAGGGAGCTGCGCGTTTACGCGCTGGCATCGTGGTTGGGGTTGGACTAGGAGATATATAATCAATTTGAAAGTAGAGTTTCTTTGTCTGAGAGTAGGGCGCTTTGGCACGGGAAGGAATGAAAGCTTGGCTGGAGAGAAGAGAGCGCCAGAGAGGACTGAGAGTTGGGCAAAAGTTTCAACTGAAGCGTGGCGTAGGTATCAAGTCAGCCTGAACTGGGAACGGGTCGAAGGGGGGTTCCTGGGAAGGATCAACTGATGCCAAGGCTGGCCGCTGGGGCGGGCCGGATATAAGAGCGATCCGCTAAGTTGGAGGAAGGGGGGTCAACAGCAGAGTTGTGGTTGAGAATTTATTAAAGATTTATAGACATTAGTCAAGGCCATTTAATATGGCATTAAATACTGGGCCAGGGCTGTTTCATGAAAGGTTTTGTTATTCATAAAGATGTAGATGCATCGTCACATGCTGTTGTGGCTATCATCAATCTCGAGATGCTAGTCGAGATTATCTTGTAAATTCAGAGGCCGGATATCTCTTGCTAGGTCTTAATCCCAAGCCCAATCCATAGACCTGATTTCCTAGTGCCTATTGACACCAACCTGTAGGACAACCAGAGGAACGCCCCCATTTTCATAAACACCTGGACACCTCTTCTAGAACGATATGAGGTGCCCTGCCCTTGGTATCATTCTGACGAGCCGAAATCGAAATAGACCACAGATAATCCTAGGTATACAATGGGCGACTTGATGTGCCAAGTCGTATGCGCTGCGCTGCGCTGTATGTCTAGGTATTGCATGATGCGATCGAGCATATGGTGCTATTACTGAGGGTCGCCAGGTCTCTTGCTGTTGCAGCTCACAATCCGGATCTTCTCTGCCACGACTGGCTGAGTTTGGTTGTCCATCTTGAACGTAACATCCTTGATCAAGAAGGTCCAGACTTCGTCGCAAAATCGGTAGGTATCGAGATGTCCCTTTATCCCGAATCAGCCTCTGCTAGATCCCCGGCCAACTTGCGCCGCTCAAATAGAGGGGTAATACCTTGAACGTCAACCTCGCCTTCACTTTCTCTGCAAGCGCCTCTGTTATACTCCGATCGAAGTTCGCGAGGATCTTCATCGCAAGTTGAGGCTCGATGCGACGGTCGCTGATAAGGTCGTCAAGGGTGTCTGTCAAAGCCATGCCGATGCTAGATGGGAATCAAGTCAGTCTTGGTAGCAAGTGAGTGTGTAAAGCAAAGGTGCAGTACCTGCTACGGCGATAGAGCTCGTAAAAGGCCTGTCCGTTCGCTGCCATGATGAATTTTCGATTTGGCTGCGTGGTTGAAAGAAATATGGTTTGCCAGGCAGGAAGGCGATTAAAGAAGGCAACCTGCAACTCAGCGCGGAAGGGCGTCAATGTTAGGTAAGCGCGCGACTAAAAATGCACGGACCTTGATTCACTTTCAGTGATGGAGGCAACCTTGATAGACGAGAGAGCTTCAACACGACAACCAGTTTACCACATCAAGCTCTCACCATCAATCGTGCTGTCAGGATGAGTCTTTCATATGGAGCTGGTGGTGTTACCGCAGGGTTGGCGGTAGTTGGAGCCTGTAAGTTGGAGAAATAGCATTTTGGGATGTGCCTGGCTGACAACTCCTAGACATGCTCTTTACTGGTGATGGAGAAGCTTTCAACGTAGGCTCATACCCCGCAGATTGCAGTCGATGTGAGACTAATACCTTGGATAGTTTGGCCAATTCCTCGAAGATGTGTCTCCTTACGCGTGGGCAGATATGGGCATTGGATTGTGCATAGGGTTGTCCGTTGTTGGGGCGGCATGGTATGGCAAACCCGTTACATGGAAAGTCCGGAAGCTCACCATAACACAGGGGAATTTTCATAACAGGCTCCTCGATTATTGGCGGTGGTGTTAAAGCCCCTCGAATTCGGACGAAGAACTTGATCTCGATTATTTTCTGCGAAGTCGTGGCCATCTACGGCGTTATTATGGCAATCGTGTTTTCCTCGAAGATCAAGATTGTGGAAGGCAGTGCGATGTACTCGGGAAGCAACTACTATACCGGCTATGCACTATTCTGGGCTGGGTTGACTGTTGGCATGTGCAATCTTATATGCGGCGTATCGGTTGGAATCAATGGCAGTGGAGCTGCTCTGGCTGATGCTGCTGATCCAAGTTTGTAAGAGCAACTCCTACCTCTAATCTCTGACGAAAACTAACCATTTCACTATAGATTCGTCAAGATTCTAGTCATCGAAATTTTCAGTTCCGTCCTAGGTCTCTTCGGCTTGATCATTGGGTTATTAGTAGCGTCAAAGGCAGCCGAGTTCGATGCATTCCTCTAAAGCTATTCCGAGTGGGCTTTGGACTTTACAACATGGTGAAAAGGAAGACAAGAGAATGCTGTTGTGTATACCAACATGGTGGAATGGTGAGGAAGGCGTTCAGGTAGATGGGATGTTCGAATATCAATGAGGATGAAGATAGCACCACCATTGCGTTGTGGGGCTTCTCTGTATGTATCATATCCGGCTATGCAGAATCGGAAGACCATTTTTCAAAGCCGCTTGTTCTGTCTTTTTCAGGCGCAAAAGGGGTGCCTTGTGTGCTGTCTCGAGTATTTTAAGCAAGGAACAGGACAAGGTTAACAAGGTAAAATTGCAATGGAAATAATGTTCTTCGACATGAAGAGATATATGAAGCCATTTAAATCCGATCTTTCTCACAAGTGGAGCTTGCCACACTAGTACCCCTCAATAGGAAAGTCGATAGAAATCGGAGACCACAGTCGGTCCTTCTCAGCAGCTGTGAAGGATGACATCCTAGTAGTGACGGCTAATGGAGTAAACAAGACGTGGAGGAGAGACCATACATTGCATTTCGACATGATCATTTTCTGGCACTCGACATAATTCTTATGGCAAGTAGGGTTACCACAAGTTCCATAATGAAAATGAAATGTCATTACGGAGACTTGACAATATCTGGTTTGTATGCATGCAGTTACTCAAGTGCCAGCCCTTGCGATACTTAGCAGAACGCTAGCAAGTCCGCCAATAGCCATTGAATGACATCGGTAGAAGTCTACCTAGGTAACTGGATAGCTCTTAAGGATCCAGCTCGGCCTACCTAGGTATCCAATTGTTGGATTCTCACAGACCGAGTAGCGCCACTGAGGGTGTTACACAAGTGACGAGGTATTCGTACGTAAGCAAGCCGCATGAAGCAACAGGAAGCAACCGAGGCACCCACTAGCATTGCCCAGTGAAGTTGGTTTGAGATGTAATCATATGCACATCCTGGGAGTTGCTGTAGGAGTATATTTTTCTGAAAGTCCGTAGAATCCGAAGATGTGGTCTCCCAGTGTTGATCTAAGATGGAGAGAAAACTGTGGAAGGAGAGGCATCGTGAGCATATCTCGGTGTTCTTCTTACCCCTGTCAATCGGTACCTCGTCGGGTACACTAGCAGCACGTGCACATGAGCTTCGACACACAAAGCCGTTTGCTTTTTCTTCCTTTTCTTCAACACTCATCAACATGCTTTTCCTCTCGTCGCATTATTGCGCGAATATCATCCTGCCGGCAATGGCCTGTCTTGCAGGTCGCTTCTTCCATACCAAGCGGTCTCGGCCGCAGACGGGATCTCTCGTCCCAATCCTCTCAGGTACAGCCAGGCCCTGTTTGCGCTCTTCGCTCCATTCTGCCGCGTTCAGCGACGGGTTGCCATGAGCGTCGGGAGCTTTCGGTTTCGGCTGAGCTGCAGGCCAGGATAGAACCGGCTTCCCCTCCTTTCTCCTTCCCCATTTCCCCACGCTGACCTGATGATTGCACTGAACGAGTCCCACCGTAAGTGTCATTGGAAACAACCGGTGCCTATCAACCGCCAGACAAGACCAAACGGGCCCAGATCCTGGACCAAGGTACTACCGCTTGCCGCTGCACTACAATAAACAGCCACACACGCATGCTCGTCTTTTCTATTTGCTGCTGACCCTGAAATTCACTACCCTTTTCAACGCAGGAAAACAACCATGAAGTCGTCCCTGAAGATCTCGGCGCCGTTGATGCGGTCGCGACAACATGCTCAGCGTCGCAACTTCTCAGCCTCCTCTGGCCGGAGAGCTCAGTGGGGATTCATAGGCCTCGGCCAAATGGGTATGTCTTACAGGCACGCGACAATCTCTGGGCGTCATGACAGCTAACTTTGAAAAGGTTACAATATGGCTCGAAATCTGCAGGCCAAGCTACCCTCGTCCGATACCCTGGCTGTCTACGATATCAACACTGCAACTTTGGAGAAATTTGCAAACGAGACAAATGCCTTGTCGACGGGAGCGAAAGTTACAATCGCCTCCAGCGTACGCGATGCTGCCGAAGACTCCGTAAGTCTTTTCCACCACAACCTCTGCTCCGCATATTTCTTTGCTCTCCATATGATGAGTTTGTTCCAAACCAATGATCTAAGTTGGGGCCACCCGTCTTGGGTGGCTTTCTATATGATTTTATAAATTTACAACAAAGCCAATCCTCTGATATTTTTCCGTCAATTCCGCAATTACCAATCGATTCAAAAAGAGATTGAAACAATGCTAATTGTCTGGGAATATAGGAGACTACAATCACAGTTCTGCCCGAGCCATCCCACGTAAACAACGTGTTTGCACAAATCCTCAAGCCTCCTCCACTTTCGGAGAAACTCGTTGCAAACCCAGATCGTCTCTTCATCGATTGTTCGACCATTGATCCAGCTTCCTCGACATCCATCGCGAATGCCGTTCACGCAACCCAGCAGGGCCGATTTGTTGATGCTCCAATGTCAGGAGGGGTTGTAGGCGCTACCGCCGGAACCCTTACTTTCATGGTCGGATGCTCCAATAAGGTGGTTGGGCGTATTGAGCCAATTCTTCTAAATATGGGCAAGAAAGTTCTTCATTGCGGCGGTCAGGGTTCTGGGCTATCAGGAAAGCTTGCAAACAACTATCTCCTTGCTATAAATAACATCGCAACGGCCGAGGCGATGAATCTTGGTATCAAGTGGGGTCTCGAGCCACAAGTCCTTGCCAACCTGATCAACATCAGCACTGGCAAATGTTGGCCAAGTGAGGTCAACAATCCTGTAAGCGGTGTTGTAAGCAACTCGCCAGCTAGTAGGGATTACTCTGGTGGTTTCGGCATAGGCCTGATGACGAAAGACCTTAAGCTTGCAATCCAAGCGGCTAGCGAAGTTGGCGCGCGTCTCGAGCTTGGTGATCAAGCAAAGAACGTGTATGAAGCTGCCGCGGAACAAGAGGATTGCAAAGGTCGCGATTTCTCGGTCGTTTATAGATATCTTGGTGGACAGCAGAAAGCATAGTCTGGCAGTCTTGGGTCTTGCATAATAATTCGCTTGTTCGCGATGGCGTCGGTGGATCCTTAACCACTTAAGCATACAATAAGAAATATTGAATCATGATTGTTGTATTTTCGTCATCGTCACAGTGGTGTCATGGCGGTCATCGTTTTTCGGGCGGGTTAGTTTCCCTCCTAATTCTTTGGTCTTCCTTGGCCGGTTGATTACTACGTACCTAGGTAGGTAGAGTGCAAACGCAAGTTAGTGCTTGTCAACGCAAGCTACCGTATTAATTGGAATACAAGACCCCCCCCTTTTCTCCCGTCGCGATCTTAATTCTCTATGAGTCTCTGGCACAATACAGGTCAAAATGACAGGCCCTGAAAACGGGAGAGCCTCTCCCGTTCGACCTCAATTCTCTTTAATAGTCTGGCACAATGGAGCTCAAAATGGGAGAGAAGGGGGGGTCTTATATTCCAATTAATACGGTATTGGAATATGCTCTAGCTATTCAAGCAAACCCCAAAAAAAGAAAAGCATCTCTCCATCTCATCTCATCTCATCTCATATCATTCCATCACCTCACTCGAACCGCTCAAACCACCAAACCTCCTCGCAAATTACTGTAACTCCTTATTTCGTTTCCTCTTTCCATTTCTAGATTTCTTCTGCTTGCTGTTACCCATCCCACCAAACCTTCAAGATCTGTTTTTCCTCCCAGCTCAAGTCTCTACTAGCACCCCTCTTCCCCTTCCTATACTTCTTTACCGATCTTTGAATTTTCCTGTTGTCCCATGAAAGCTATCCCATACCAATATGGCGATTCTACATACTGATGCGATCTACACACGGTTCAAGCAACAAGCAGAGGTAGATAGGCGTGAGGAAGGGTGAGGTTAGACAGGGAAAGGTGGGTTGGTTGGGGGTATTATGAGGGGGGTAGGAGGTAAGAGCAAGGACTTGGTTGAGGGTCGGTGTGAGAGTCGTGAGTTTAAGTACGGGTGTGGTGGAGGTATATGGATGGATGGCTTTGGGATTTGGAGAGGGAGCGAGGCGTTCAACCTTACCACGAACCTTCTTTCTCATATCTCACTGTACCATACCCCTCTCCTACCCAATTCTTCCAGCACTAAGAAACTTTTCTCTCTCCGCGCTATATTTGTACTCTACAGTAACACTCCCGATCTCACTCACGCACTCACACTCAATTACACTCACTTTTATTCTACTTCTACTTCCAGTTGTAATCCTACTTTCAATTCTCCTCATAATCTACCCCAGATCCTTATTCCCAAGTGGTTACCCTGTGATCACCCCAAAATCCTTCGAATTGGCAGAGTCATATTCTCCCTGACTTACCCGGAGATTCAGAAGTTCGCACATCTAGGTCGGTTGGTTACCCGGGAGGGGGGTTTTTTTTGAAGATTCGAATTTCGCACATCTAAGCTACCCGGGTCCCGGTTTTCTCGTGTGATTTTCTCTTTGAGGAGTGTGGAATCATTCAATGGAATCAAGGAAGAATATAAACCGGTCACTTTTGTCATAATATCGTTTCAAGATTCAAGGGTACGTTTCTTTCTGTCGGTAGATAATATCGAGTCACGTGCATTAGGCACGTGACAGTCGGCTGGATTTATATCCTTATTCCGACTCGTAGTATTTCTAAGAACAACACGAT
>QYAP01000280.1:29364-179931 GCA_003988905.1 Hymenotorrendiella dingleyae
GATAACTCTAGATGTACGGACCTGTGTAACAGTGCCGTACACTAGCAATTGACGCAGCTCGAGTATAAAACCGGTGTAACCGTGTTTATACCGACACTTTCATTTCAGCTAAAGGGCAATAAAGCTATATAATTTGCTAATCGTCTCCATGCAGCTAAATTGTTAACTGTCAGACTAGAATATCCTCTGTCGGAGCTTTCCACGCTGCAATAATCAGTATAATCATCGCACATATTTCAACCTTGATATCATTCAATGATAGCAACCATGTTAGCAAAGAAAGCGCCATTCCATCATCGACCAACCAAAAATTCTCGCAAATAGCAAATATGACTTCTCAGAGTCTCCTCCATCCTCGATCCTCCATCCACAACCCTTTCAACGCCCACTAGAATTCTGTCTCCGGTGTCTCTCGTCCAGAAAAGGGGGCGTTAACGGCAATGACTTCATTCGCTTCTTCCCGGTATTCGGCATGGTCCCAAATCCGAAGCTGGCCTGTCTGGTCAAAGTCTGCAGTATCTTCTGCCCACTAGCCCCCTCTTCCAAGATGGATGGAAGTCTAGACATCCTGCGTGGTACAAATGTGACTATGGAAGGGCGTGGAGCTTCCATAGCCCCAGCTCCTGGCGAATCCTGGCGCTCCTCACGGTCAAGAGTAATACGTAGGAACACCGACTTTGTCCGAGATATGGGCCTCAACGGAGTAGAATTGTTCAGATCTTGGCTGGCCCTAGCGAAGTAGCTAGTATTTTCCGGTACAAAAGACATCTGGGACTCAGGAAGGTCAGGTTCTTCGGACTCTTCTGGCTCTTCGGACTGTTGGGTCTCGGGAATTTCCTTGATCCCCTGGTAGCGACTTTCCAGCGTACGTGCCCAGCTTACAGCAGGAGGATTGCGAGAAATTGGTCCCTCTTGTGAAGCCTCATACTGGTCAAGTAGGGTTTCTGAAAGAATCATCTCTTCATCAAGGTCAGGGCTGGTTCGGGCCTGAACTAACTTGAGCGAAGGATTTCTCCTCGGGTAGCGTTTCGAGAACCCACGGCCAGAGCTGAGTGTTCTACTTTGAAGAGGAGGAGAGATGGGATCATCCACAATGTCTTCATCAACTTCTATTCTCATTCCAGTTGAAATTGGCTCCCGGGGTCTCCACGAAGCGTGCTCATATTCAGGATCTTGGGTATGAAGGTCCTCCCATATGCACAAAGTTTCAATTTCTGGAGCCTCCTGCTGTGTAGCATTCGAATGCATTAGTTCACCAGGCCTATTGTCCATCGATATTTGTGATTTTTGGGGTCTCCAGGACCCATCCTGGTCATCAACGTCTTGTACGGAAGGTGCAGTCTCCTCTTGCTCACACAAAGCTTGGGCCTGAGAAGCTGGTTGCTCAACAATTGCCGGAGTGATCTCGCGAAACATCTTATCTACCTGAGTTGAATCAGGTGACGGATTTGTGTGCTCGTTCTCAGACGAGCCTTGAAGCATTGGAGCTTCTGGAGCACCATCCTTCTTGTCTTCCTCAGCAGAATATTGGTTTTCCATCTCGGCATCCTCTACGAAGGGTATCTCAATGCTTTCAGCCGCTTCCGCAACGGCGATCGATGCTATCTCAATATCCTCTTCGTAGAAGCTATCGGTTTCATCTTCTTCAGCTTGAGCATCTTCAGCAACAGCAACTGGTACTTCACTCTCGTCGTCTGTCAAGTGAATCTCATTGTCTTCTGACGTTTGAGACAATTGGGACAATGAAACAACCTCATCCGAATCCGAGTTCTGACTTTCATCAGACGTATCTGATGAGCTATCGGACGCGTTGGAGGTATCTCTCTCACTCGAATCGTTGTGCTCATGGCTATGGGCCGAAGGTCGCTGTATAGAGACCAAGGACAACCTAAGCGCCACGTCCTCGTCTTCGATGCTTTTCAGTGACTGAGCCCCAATGTTAGAAGAACCCAGATCCTTGACGATAGTCGCTTTTTCGATGCTTTTCAGGGGGTTCTGCGGCTTCGGAGCCCTCAAAGCCTCCAAATGCTCCTCCCAATTGTCATCAGCGCCTTGCTCCACAGGGTGGGATGAAGGTGTTGGGAGTTGTACGCTCTTAACCTTGGGCTTCTTTTGTGGTGTATCGTCTTCCTGCAATAGCGTGGGGCCAAGCTCCAGTTCTGGCCGTCTTCTTGCTGGTCTTAACATTGGTGGGCAATCTCGTCTTCGAGGAGTTCGGACGCGCATAACTCGACCAATAGGAATTAGCTCTCTGCCTTCAAAGCCATCCGAATAAGAATCGGATGTTCGTGGGATCCGCGAAGGGGTCAACTTTCTGTATTTATCGCCGCCTACCGAGGAGAGGTTAGTACAAATCTCAATGTGTCAGAATATAATAGAGATTGAGGGGCAAAACGGGAGTGGCTTCTCGGGGTAACTTTCGGGAGTGCTTGCTATATTGCTCCAAAGGCCATGAGGGAATGAAAAGGCAGAACATACCGTAAAACTCCTCCTCTCCTTCAACCTCCACCCTCTGAGTAGCAACCGCTAACTCCTGCACCGGCAAACATCGCTTCACCTTCTTCTTTCTCGACTTCTTCACTTTTGTAGCCCGCAAAGGAGGACTTGGCTTCGTGCGAGCAAGTTTCCGCGCCTTAATAGGCTTCGGGGGACTGGTATCAGCCTCACTCTCGAAGGCGTCCTGCTCGAAAGGGACCTCTGGCTCTACGACTGGACGCTGAACCTTCGTAAAGACAGGCCGTTTCTTTGAGTAGGTCTTCCGCTGTGCAGTCGGCCGAGAATTGACAGGTTGCTGCAACTTCTGGGGACTGCAGCCGGTATCCTCAGCTTCTTCAGACTCAGTGTCATCATTGCTATCTCCCGGGATCGCGTAAATGTCGTAGCTCTTCATGAAACGCGCATTCTTGGTAACGGCCTTCGCAGCAACTGGCGGTTCTGGTGCGAGTGGAGGCTTTGCTGCTTCTAGTTTCGCCTTCTTCCTAGCTGCGAATTGTTCGTGCGCGAGCAGGCGCCTCTTCTCGATCCGTTTGCTGTACATAGCCTTAAGATTTGAATAAAAGTGCGTAAGAGAGTAAGAGTAAAAGTTGTGAGAAAACAATTTGAAGTGTTGCGTACCTTCTTGTCAAGGAAGGAAGGCACGATGGGGGGAGAAGTGGCTCGTGCGCCTTCTCCTTCGAAGACCCCCCATCCTGCCTCTCATTCTCTCTGATAGCTCTTAGACAGTGAGGTACGAATGAACGAAATTCAGTCATGAACGTTGGGACGTTCGAAAACCAGCGTATCTCCCGCTTTGACCTCAATTCTCTCAGATATCCAGGGACAGTGAGGTCAAAATGGAACTAACATCAGCCATAAATTTACGCGTTCAAATTAGGCGACGGCAGGATGGACAACTCAGTGGTCCAAACCGTCTGAGAGATTGAGCGAAACAAATCATCATTCTCCGCTCCGAGAAAAAACTTTCATCTTTTGAAGCCTACAACATCTATTAAAACGAGAAGCTGCAAAATTATCACTTCGCAACTCTGCATCGTGTACTTGTCCCATCGTGACCTTAATTATCTTATCGGGTCTGACACCATGAAGTCCAAAATGTGAGATGCTATGTATGGCCTTTTGGCTTAAAAGCTTATTTTCAAGCTCTCGCGTTTTAACCTTCATTCTCTGATACTTAAGAGACAACAAAGCCCAAAATAAATGATGTTTAGCCTCCAGCTTTGTAAGTCTGAAAACCAGCCTAATTTGCGCGGAACCCCAAAATGAAGCGACAATATTAATTTGATACGGTAATTCTGAGAACTCCTTATTGTACCAACACCAGAGAGAATGAACGAAATGTCTTTAAAGCCCAAATCATTGATAAAACGAGAAGCTGCAAAAGTCTTGCCACGAAAATTTTGTATCGTGTACTTAACGCTGAAAGTAAAAAGCGAGGTGTCTATAAGTTTAACGACTATAACTGCATCTATCCTCCCCTTCATTCTCTCTGAAACTCCAGAGACAATGAAGTAGAAAAGAACGAAATCCAGTCTCTAAGACGCGCAGCCTAATACAAGATTTGAAGCTTCAAGATTAAGCGACGGTGTGGGGTTTCCTGAGCAGTGATGTAACCCACTTGTCATGTCAAGTTCTGGCCCCAATGAGGCGCACTAGGTTTCAAATGTAAAAAGTAGAAACGCGCCAACTTAAAGAAAAATGAGAAGTAACAATATTGGCAAGGGTTGACTAAAAGGATTTAAAAGGTACTGTACTCGTCGTCCCAAACCGAATGAGCGAAGTTCAACCACGCATCTCGTAACCACGAAAATCAAACTACAGGACAATAAACCTAATTATATGAAGTCTTAAAATGATTTGACGAGTGAGTTTCGAAAGATTAGCCAAGAGAGTGCATCATCTAACGAAAAATAAGAGCGACCCCCCCTGTTCTCTGCCCCTCTCTGATTCCGAGAAAAGGGGAGAGGTATAAATTGAGCGAAGTTTAGCCCCTAATTACACATGTAAAAACTAGATGGATGGCCTCTTATCTCTACTTTGCAATAATCAGTCGAATAAGCCGTGCCAACTGATTGATGCAAAGCAAGAGACAAAATGCAATGGCATGGCTTCATGAGTACTTTCAAAACTATTCATGGTACTGAACCATCTGAGAGAATGAACAAAATTAAAGAGATATTGCACCGCAACATTCATTCTCGCCGTCAAAATTCAAGCCGCTGCATCCATCTTTAACAATCTCATCATCCCGACTTCCGTAACCAGCGGGTTCGTTCAATTCGAGTTCTTGCCGATGAACACAGTTGCTGTCTTCAGAGCTTCCAAAGTCGCTGCCCTCATTTCCAGTAACTAGCAATAGAAATACGGACAGCGAGACCGAACTACAATCTCCCCCCATCCCCCTTCCCTCTCAAATTTCTCAGACAATCGGAAATGGCACAATGAGAATCCAAACGAGAGAGGTGTGGATTTGTAGAAGGGAGCTGTGTACGTACTCCAGTCAAGAATAGCCACACATTGAACCATCATAGCCTTGCCCTTGCTTTCATTGTACCAACAGATCTGAGATAGAAACGGGAAAACTTGCTATCTTAGACCACACGAGTTGAGGCATTGAACCAAAAAAACCGATTGGCCGTGGTGCCCAAAAAGCAAAGCAGAATAAGCTTGTCCAAACGTGATTCTCAACCTCGCCTCAACTGATTCATTCTCTTATCTCAAATGATTTGAGACAATGGAACAAGCACCTTGTAAAATACGAAAAAGATGCATAGCTAAGACCGTCATCTGAGTCGTCGAGCAACCCGACCTTGGAAGTCAGCAATGCCCGAGCAATGCACCGCTGGAGTAACCTTAGAATGAGAAGAGTTCTATATGGCAAGTGATTACTTTCATCTTGGTGAACATTCATATTCTCATATAAACACTGGCGCCACCCTGTTCTCTCATATAAATTTAACAATCTTTCAAATTAAGAAAATCCTATCAACATAACCCTTGAAAAAAGAGTCCAGTTCCCTTGAAGAGGGATTCTCCCTTGAAATTGGGGAATGATATCGGGACTCTGAAGTGGATTTCGGGGTTTCGGTTTACTCAAATACATAAATTTCCTACCATGTATACGTGGTGACACGGACGCTGTTGTCATCGAGTCGATCAGGGTATTATGTATCCAGTAAAAAGGCATCCCGAGAGTATGTAGCCTGACACTCATCAACAAACGCCCCAGAACGCAAAAGAGAACTTTGTAAAAAGAAAGGAGAGTGAGTTGCAATTCATCATAGGACGCTGAATGCATATTGAACAGCAGCACTGGAAGAAAAGTTAGCAAATTAAAAATTGGACTGAAGTTGTCAAGTACGTACCCAAGCGCAAGCGTAGCACTGATTCCGATCAAAGCCCGTGTCTTTACGCGCTCTTTGGACAACTGCGACTCGACCTTGGCTTTCTTTGCTGGCACTGTAGCCACGGCCCCCTCTTCTTTGTCTTCCTCCTCATCTTCCTCTACTTCTTCCGCCTTGCGCTTGGATCGCTTGACCAAAGTCGAACTTTCACTAGTTGGATTCTGGCTCTTGACTGCCGCATCTACCATTTCCTTAGCCTTGGCGATCATGGCCGCGGTATCTTCTGGCAAAGGAAGTTCAGCGAATCCAGCTGGCATCTCGACCGCGACGTGGGTGTGAGTTGTTTCCACATCGCCTTTGACCTGAACATCCGTATCGACATTAACACGAACGACGAGCTCCTCCTTGACTTCTTGGTCTTCCTCGGCTTTCTCCGTGGCCTCCTCTACTTTCTCCAAAGTCTTAGTGGACTTGCTTGGAACTTCCGACTCGGCCTCTGACGCAGTCTCCTCAGTAGCAGATTTCAGAGCCTTTTGCAAATTCTTGCTGGAAACCTTCGCAGAGGGTGGTTCAGCAGACGGCTCGGCGGAACCTTCTTTCTTGGACTTCCGAGTACGTGCTACTGATGGCTTTTTAGGAGAGGCAATTTTGCTTGGCGATGCAGATCGACGAGGACGACCACGGCCAGGTGTAGGAGCTGCGAGAGATTCTTGAGGTAGAAGGAAGAACTTTGGAGGAGAAGTAATTGGTTTGGGCGAACCGCCGTCCTTGGTGGGGTTCACCTCAATTTCGGTGTGGTCTAGCAGAGCCTTAATCCAAGGCAAGATTTGATATTCCTCGGCGATTTCAAGTGCTGATTCGGGCGTAATCCAGACGTTACCGGCAGTCTCATCTGAACTGGTTGTCGCAAGACCCTTAACATATCGACGTTCAGCCTCTTCTTCTACAATTTCGGCATATGGGAAAGTCGCCTTGAACATGCCAGTAGCCGAGATATATCCATCGCTGCTCCGGCGCATCAGGAAATATGAAGCTGGCGACGGATGAAAGATGCCCGACACGATACCCTTTGGCAATGGAGCGCGGAGATGTGCATAATCGAATGTGCCCAAATTCTTCGGCTTTGTCGAGTTCGAGGTTCCAACCTGTCCAGCTTTCACCGCGAGGTCTGTTTGCCCCAGACGGCGACGAGCAACGAGAGTTTCATCTGCGAACGTTAGTCCTCCTGTAATCGGCGCGGCTAGCGCGTTGTCTTACATGCTGGAATCTCCTCAGTCATGAGGGGGTTGACCCTAGAAGGAAGGTGTCGTTTTGGTGCCATTGTAGCTGGTCGCGGGCAATTATATTTGAGAAGGATGCTTGAATTGATACTATCACCGACAACGGAGAGGTGACGCGCGCGTAGCCTCACTATCGCGCTATCATTAGCATCTATCCATCATCGTTACAGCACCCCGCAGATACGCATTGCAAATGAATTTCGCAATCGCCACTACAGAGAGGTTGGACGTACCGTATATCGAATGCGACAAAGCTCGAAGTTTGCGACGACTCGACGGGTGCTGGGTTTTCTCGGGCGCAACGTTGATCTTATCGAGCGGTCCTGGCCACGTACCACGAAGATATTCCCTAAAGAGCAGAGCTCCGAGCACCTGATGCGACGGTGATAGAAATCGCGTATTATGCTAGGCGCGAAAGGTATGAAAGGTAGAAAATGAAGGATATCCCTGAACGAGTCGGCGATGCGTTGCTGCGTCGCAGAAGGAGAGGGCGACTTCGCGCTAAGTAAGCGGGCCGTAAAGGCAGAGGCTGGGGTAAGGAAATCGGGCCCTGCCGAGGGTCGCGAGCGCAACGTGGTGCGTTGTATTGAAGAGAGAACGATTCGAATTTAGCCTAGAATAGTTGCATCGCTGGTCCAACAAAAAAGAGCTTTTGCAGTGAACAAGATACCGAAGTGAGAGAATCTTTTCTCACATGCGGTGAAGTTCTTCGCGTCTCAAACGCCTTTCAACCTCTGGGAGGACAGCCCCTGAGTTGGGATTCGTCACGTGTTATGTAACCTTCGATCCCCCGATGCATGGGTAGAGCATTTTCCATATTGGGAAGCGGGGGGTTCAAAAAGTATTGAACTGCTCTGAAGTCGCTCTCCCAACAAAATCCAAAGGACGTAAGCGGGCAATTTCAGAGAGAGAATGAAGGATTTGAGGTAAGGAATACGTCTCCTAAGAACATGAAGGTATCTAGAACATGGCAAAGGAGAAGCTTACCTGCTATCAATGCTCGCTTTTAACGGCCTGGAAGATACTCGTAGTGATCTGGATAAAAGACTTTCGTCACTCTACCGGAAGGCATGAGCCGCGATGCATTGAATTGGGACCATCTAGGTAGCTGTTTGGAACAGAAGGGAACATGTGCGGCTGATTAAGCTTGGATGGGAAACAGGAGCGAAGAAAGCGAAAGTACCGGTATCAGAACAAACTCAGAACAAACTCAGGAAGCTTCCAAGCAGCAAGTAATTTCTTTCTCGACAGAAACTACCCCGAATTTGCTTCTCACGCTTTGTTCTTATATTTCACGTGGATCCAGCCCCAGGCCCGAACAGAAAAGACGGTGACTCGAGGGTGACCAGGATCTTCCGAGCGCGCTCCACCATCCATCGAGCCAGAACGACCACCGCCAAACCCAACTCCACCACTCCCAACCCGACCTGAACATTTCAATTACAACTGCAAACCCACGTGTATCCAGTACAACAACACACCACTTTCGAATTCACACCGACATATACAACCAAATTCAAGATGGCGTCTGCAGGTCAAGATCATGAGCTTATGCCAGACCAGACGGAGGGGTTCAAGGTGGGGGAGAAGAAGACCATGGACGAGTATAACAAGTTGGGTATGTTTGATTTTACATTTTTTCCTTCGTCGGAGCTGTTTCTTGGGCATTGATTGCCGGATTTTGGTGGCGTGTCTTTCTTTTCTTCAAGGGCCATGCACGTTATAGCTATTGCAGTACCAACACGAGGGGTCGTTGCAGCACGAAAGTACCCCGCGACGGTGCTGCAAAGTAGAGCTTCTATCTGCCAGATATTCTACCATATCGTGTCTGCGCAACAGGGTTGGTGCCATACGGTACACCGATGCATTGTGGCATTTTCGTCGTGTTTACTTTCACGATGTTTCAAGGCGTGGCCTGAGCAGGACCCGGATGGCACCTCTACAACCACCTACTCAACTCTCCAAAAAGCCCTCTCAAGCCCAACAAAATCTATCCTCCAGCATGCTAACGACCTCTCCCTCCTCTCGCAGATGCCGACGATGAAGCCATGCAACGATACAAGCAATCCCTAGGCCTCGGTGGAACCGGCAAAGACCTTTCAGACCCCAACGACCCCCGCCACTGCATCATCCTCTCCCTAACCATGGACTCCGAAGGCCGCCCACCCGTCACCATCGACCTCTCGCAGAAAGGCAGCGAAGCGACACTGAAAGATAACCCATTCAAGATCAAGGAGGGAGTCAAGTTCAGCATGACGGCAAAGTTCAAGGTTCAACACGAGATTCTTAGTGGCTTGCACTACGTCCAGATTGTAAAGCGTAAGGGTATCAGAGTTAGCAAGGACCAGGAAATGATTGTGAGTTGCTACGATATTTGGAAGAGGGTTGAGCTAATAAGGAAAACAGGGCTCTTTTGCACCAAACACCGATCAAAACCCAGTCTACACCAAGCGATGTATGTTTCTACCCTATCCTCCTATACCCCTCTCCAAATTTCACCGGAGTGGCTTGTGAGCTTGAGCGGAAGAGCTGGCCTTCGACTAGATTTCCGTTTTAGGTCAATTGCTAATAGGAAACTATAGTTGCCGAAGAAGATGCCCCTACCGGAATGTTGGCTCGAGGACACTACACCGCAGTTTCTACATTTGTCGACGACGATAAGAAACGCCATTTGGAGTTCGAGTGGTCCTTTGATATTGCCAAGGACTGGTAGAGACATCAAATTTGGAATTGGAGTGGCCTTTTGATATCCTTACAGACTCAAAGTTCGCCAATTTGCATCGAGTGGCCTTTTGATGATTCGTCTTTTGATATTGCCAAAGACCGATAGAGACCCAAATTTCGTAGCGGGTACCCAAAAATTTGTCCGTTTAATCAGGGAATTCGGGAAGGGAAATTTTATGATGGATGACGTTACGGCCTCGAATTAGGATGCATGGATGGTCGCACGTTTGGGTTTGGAGGAATTGATCTGAATGAGGATGCCCAAAAAAAGCCTTCTTACCTTCTTTTAGTCGAGAGATATGGTCCAAAAACATGGGACAAGTCGATGTATGTAGCGGGCCTGCTGAATTCAGACGTTGAATAACCAATTCCAAGTCTATGTCCATTACTCATACATGTCATTCAACGTTATATCTAGAAATCATCTACAAGAAGTAATCCGGGAGGGCGCTACCATCGGATATCTTATCCTGGCCACCCTGCAGTGCATCTTTATGCAAATCATTTTCCGGCGCCGCAGCGAATACATTGAAGAATCGTTCCCCCGTGTCGCTGACTTCTAGCACGCTAGCCATATTTCCACATCTATAGCAGTAATTGGGGGCGCTCCAAACTGTGCTTAAGCGATCGTCATAGAGGACTTGGTAGCCTTCCTGGCAGAGCTGATGGGCGCGCAGGATGTGGGACATGCTGTTTACTTCGAGGAATTTCTTGACGACTTGTGCGCCGAATGTGTAGCCTGCGCCTCGGGGTGAGAGGGAGAATTCGTCGCGCTCGGAGTCGGGGTCGGACCAGACGAGGTCAGCCATGGGACCTTCGTGGGGGATCTCACGGAAGCGGTCTATAATTTTGATTTGGTCGATCGAGTGGATCGAGGGGGAGAGACCTAGTTTGCGTTGTTAGTACTGAAATTCCCGTAATGCACATACAAAACCCCCCGGTAAAGACGATTCTATAAGAAGAAAGGATTCAAATTCTTACCTCCATGAACACAGAATATTTGATTATTGATGACCACGCTCAATGTCAAAAAGTCGAACATGTCGGTAAAGTAGTGCCAAACATTCGCGTTTCCATATTTCCTTGAACACTCCGTATAGAATCCATAGGACTGTGTTACTCCTCTCGATTCGTGATTCCCTCTGATAAGGTGCACTCGGTGCGGATATCGTAGTTTTAAGCAAACAAGGAGAGATATCGTTTCAACGCTGAACATGCCACGATCGACATAGTCACCTGTAGAGGACCCATGTCAGACAGAGCCAGACGGTAGATTGGCATAGGCGCGCATACCAAGAAAGAGGTAGTTCGTATCAGGACACCATCCCCCGATCTTAAAGATCTCAATCAAGTCATAGAACTGTCCGTGTATATCTCCAACCACAGTAACTGGAGCTTGTACGTGGACCACATTGCTCTCCTGCATCAGCAGCTCTTTCGTCTTGGCGCATATTGCTTCGATGACTGATTCGGCGAGTAGGTTTTTCTTGTAGAGGCTCTCTATACATTCGTCAAGATCTACAGATGCTAGAAGAAGGAAGAACGGGTATAAGAGTCAGTAAGAAATTCTTTTCTTTTGCTTTCCAAGACTTGGACAATGAGGGGTATGATGGAGCTAGTGCTTACAAGGCAGGCCAGGCATATTGCGCAGATCGGACAATTGAGGAGAGGTTCAAGAAACTATGATGGTGCTGCTGCCGCTCCTACAACCACTGGGAGCTGAGCAGTACGGAAGCTGTAGCTGCGCGCGGCTTGCCACCTTATGGAGCTCTGGTATAGGGAAGAACGTCGTAGCTTGGACATGCGCTGCTGGATCTTTTCGGTGATGAACAATGATGGCGCAACAACATGGTTGCTTCAGCGTAGAAGCCGGCTATATCATTTCAGAAAATGCTCTTGGCGAATGGTCGACGGGATTGGGTCGTCGAGGGAGCGTCGGTGTTGGGGTTGCTATTCAGGACGATTATCAAGAACGCGAGTCGGGTGCCGCTTAGTCACGCTAAGTAAATCTCACGTCGCGCTAAAAGCGGCGTGCACAGGAAAGTTGGCAAAACTCCCCTCTCCTGCACTTCTGACTCCGACACTCTTTCTTCCTTTCATCTTCAGTCTCAACCTCCGACCATCGCGAAATGCTAACCATGATGTGCATGTAGATGACTTCGAGTGCCCGCGATGCCCGCGATAATGGGCCATCGCGTAAATATTCTTCTTCACAATTGCTTCGTACTTAAATAGCTTCTGGCGTTCTGTTTTTGCTGTTCTGTCTGTTTCTTTTGTCCTTGATGGGCGGTTCGTGTTCGAGTCCCCGACACTTCATGAAAATTCGTCTGGATCTCTATGTCGATGGGCCTATAGTCTTTCCAGGAGGTCCTCATTTCCAGTTATATGAATTTTCCTGTTTCATGGTGCTCCCATATTTCTGGCTCGAGGTTTTGAACAGCTGCATCTGACGTTGGGTTTTCTTTCGAATCATCGCGACACGACGACACCAGGAAATACCGTTTGACAACATTCCATGATCGTCGTAGCACGCTTAAAGCAAGCAGCCATGGTTGTACGATATTTCTATTTATCGTAGGATTATTTCAGAGTCCAGGTTGCACGAGAGTTTGATACTGTAATCGTCCAACTCGTGCGGTCGAGGGGCTTCACGTCGGATACGTCGGCGCGCTGCCTCGCGTTGCACAGAAAAGCAGCATTCGTTTTGCGAAAACGAGTGAGGGAGCCATTAGTCCTCGGGGGCCGGCTTCTGCGAGCTTGTTGGCTCGAGTAGGTATGCGGCTCTATAAACAAAAAGGATGTCCTGTCTTCTCTTTCTTTCTCAAGGATCGTATCATAGCCAAAAGGAAATTGTTTTGGGGAATTATTGAATTATTGAATTATAGTCGATTTATTTAGGTTCTTCTATTTGGCCGTGCCGCTTTCTGGACGAAAAATGAGACGGCCTCGGCGCCGGAAAAACCCCTGCCGTCGTGAGACTTGCCGTACTAGCGCAGCAGCCCTGTTGGACCTCCATCGTCGTTGCTATCCGATAATATTTTGCTTTCTTGCACCGACTCATTCACAACGTCTCTCACCCCTCTCTTGGGAGAAACAAGGCGTCTGTCCTTTTCATGGTTTTTTCTCAGTCTCTCATTTGCTTTGAAGGCTGCGCATTGCGGAGCATTACATCTTATTGCGGTTATTGCGGTGGGCCAGTTCTAGTTCCCGCCATCGCCATCACCCGCACCGGCCCAAAAAAGTGAAGTGGTTAAGAGGCACACAGCCAGCCAGCCTGTCTGCCACTACAGCTATCCAAGACGGACTACAACAATTTACCTTCCATCGCACCTTGACTTATGTCCTTTCGGCCATCATCTTCTCAACAATCCTTTTCTTTCTTTGCATCGCAGAAGACGCCACAATCCGATTTCAATCTGCGCATCCAAATTTGCATCCGCTTCTGCTCTCCCCTCCTCCACATATCAAGCATCCGCTCGATGAGTTCACAGCCAAAGTGAAACTACGACACCATGTCATGGAACTCGGGATTTCGCCCGCAGGGCGTTACCAGGCACATCTCTGGAAATCGTCCTCCGATCTGTTTCAATTGCGGTACAGAGGGCCATTTTATCATAGCCTGCCCGGAACCTCGACGTCAAGCTACTGCGTAAGTGGGTCTGTAAATGTCTTATTCTACAATCTCTATACCCTTTTGATGGGTGATGCTTTGCTGCATGGCAATCGCTGGCTCAGTGGCCTGTGACCTTTCCAAAGCTCGTGTGTGGAACTCTGATTGTCCGCGGCGCTGGAAAATTCGGGAGGTTGCAGCCACACTGCCTAGAGCCAAGGGCGTCGTCGTTACCGCCAAACATCAATTTTGATATCACTGCCTGTTTTTCACTTCTGTCATATCTCACATGCAGTATGTTGACAAGAGTAGCCCTTTCCACCCACCAGCTGCGCCTTATCAACAATATCCCGCACCGGCTGCTCCAGCTCAAACTTTCGCTCCGCCGGCCGGCCCAGCCACACAAGTACCATATCAGAACTACGCTCAAAATCAGCAATATGGTACTCAAGCACCGCAGCCACAATACTCTTACAACCAACCTCCTCCACAGCAGTCTTACAGTGCTCCGCCTGTCGCGGCTCCATATGGCAACGTGCCTTACCAATCTCCTACCTTCGGCCTGTATCCTAATGGTAATGTCACGGGTCCCCCGCAATTTGGTGGTCCGCCTCAGCCAAATGGCCCTCATCACTTCTCTCAACCACAGTACGGGGCTCCTCAAGCTCCTGTGCCGTATCAAGCTCCAGCTCCAGCTTACCCTCAAAACCAACCACATGGAAACTTCAATGGCGGGTCTGCGGCACTGCCTTCAAATTATCAGGGCCCGCCACAACAGCAGTGGAATAATATGCGACCACCGCCAGCCGTGCTAAGCGTGTCTACTTACAAACGCCAACAGAGAAGCTATTCCGATACTACAAACCCAGCAGGAACGCCTGGCTTTCAAAACTACCCACCGCCATCTAGCGTTGGGTCTCAAGGTACACCCAAGACTCCAGCAGCTAGCATTGGCAGTATGCGACAGCCAACACCTATGGTGACGAAGACTAATCCCGCTGCCTCTTCACCACAAAAGATGCTTAGCGGGGCAGCTCTTTTAAAAAGCCAACCGGCATCCAGTAATGCTGTTAAGGAAGTGAAAACTGTTGACTCCGCCGCGAACGGCCCAACAGACTCGTCGACAGTGAAAGAGAAGAAAGCTTCCCCAGACGTTAGCCAAGACGAGCAATTCCAATACGATCTCACATGGGCATTCCACGAACACGCAAAGAAAGAAATTGCAGCTCTCTCCCAGCCACTATCTGCGAACTTTGAAGTGACGCCGGTTCCTCTTCTCAATACGATGTCAACACTCTCGGTTTCAAGATATGTTAGGCAGGACAACCTTCGGGAGTTTAAGAAGAGTATCAGAGAGGCTCCGCAGTGGCCATTCTTGAAAGAAGATCCCGTCTTTACGGAGATAAACTTGAATTCTCCGTTGATTCTTGTAGAGAAGATTCCAGTGTGGATGGCAGCGCGGCATGGTATGACGGCTGAAGTGGATAATATGCTGATGGACGAAGCGACCGAAATTTCACGAAAGAGGACACGACTTGTTGAACTACAAGAGGAGCCTGGCAATTGCCAAACAGGAGTTAGTGGAACTGCTGTTGAAACCGGACAAGATAATGGACCACCTAGCAAACGGCGAAGGAATGAAGAGTCAACTTCTCCCGCCCAGGGAAGAGCAGGTACACCTCTTGCTACCACTCCTGTCTACACAGCTAGGGATGGAACTCCTTGCCTGACAACAGATGATGATGCTTGGGCTCCACAGCCAGGTGAAAGTGCCGCTCCTGAGACTGAAGAAAAAGATCCGATGGAGGCTTTACTCCTGTCTCTTGGTGTGACAGGAGCTCCAAAGCCCGTGGAAGAAGAATTGCATCCCCCAATCTATCAACCTCCATCAGATGATGTTGCCAAAACACCCAGCAGTGCTCCTGCTTCATCGCCGTTCAAAAAGATACCTCCGGCTCCGCCATATCCACCAAAATTTCCTGCAAATGGCCCACATATGCATAACAGCCAGGGCCCACAAGGGCAATTTTCACACGCCCGGAATCCTTCGTTCAATAACCCTCAAATCCGCCCCACACAATTTGGTCCCCCTGGAAATGCACCGTACAATAATAATAATGCTCAGCAAAATAATTCTCAATTTGCGCCCCCCTCTCATAATTCGGCTTTCCCTAGCGGTCCAGGTAATAATTCGTTCAACAATCCTCAAGGTCCACCTAGTGCGCCCTCTCATCCATCGTACGGTATGCCTGGCTCTCAGCATGCTGGAAACCCGGCATACGGGCCTCCTCAAAACCAGCCTTATATGAATGGACCGTCAGCAAACCCGCCTTACAATGCCGTAACACCGCCTCCCCAAGCACAGCAATTTGGACCTGGGCCTCAGCAAAACGGTTTCCAGGGTGCGCTGTCGCATAATCAAGGACCTAGTTACAATACCGGCCCAACAAACGGCTTCATGAATGGCCAGCCACCTCAAAACCAGGCGCCCAATTACCAAAGCGGACCACCTAACTTTGTAAACGGCCAGCCACCGTATAACCAAGGTCCCAACTATCCGAATGGTCCGCAGGATGGTTTTGTAAATGGCCAACCATCACAGAGTTCGGGTCCGGGCTATCAAGGCGGTCCACCAAATCAGTTTGTCAATGGCCAGAACAACCAAGGCCCAAATTATCAGAACTGTCCGCCAAGCAACTTTGGTAACAATCAACCACCTCAAGGTGTTGGTCCTGGTTATCAGAATGGTCCACAAGTTCATAATCAAGGCCCTGGCTATAATACTGCACCGGTGAATGGGTACGGAAATGGTCAGCAACCGCAAAGCTATGGCCAAGGCCCAGCACCAAACTACAATGGAGGCCCTCAAAATGGGTTCATGAATGGTCAACCTCCGCAAAACCAGGCTCCTAATTACAGTGCTCCTGTCTATAACGGCCCTTCCGGCAATTATGGAAATGGCCCCCCAAGTAATACTCAATACGGCAACGGCACGACAAACAATTACGGAAATGGACCCCAAAGCAATCCACAATACAACAACAAGCCGCTCACACAACCTCCATATGGGCCAAATATGCAAAATGGTGCTCCTCTTCGACAAGACTCGGGTTATGGATCAATCAGCAATGGCCCTGTTCAGAATCAGCATAATCCTCAAGCCAACCCTCAACAAGCACCTCATCCCAACGGCCCTCCCCACGATGGTCTGCCTCAAAATGCCAACACTAGCAGTGAGGATATTGAGAATCATCCTCCATATGCTAGTCAACAACCAGCTGAGTCAGGGAAAACTGCCGCGGAGAAGATGTCACGCTCAGACAGCAATTCTGGAGAGCAAGGTGCTTCGCCCTTAAGTCCCATGTCAAAAGAGATTCTTGGAAAATTGGAGGGGGATGAATATTCGCCGCGTAGTAAGAGGCAGGCCCAGAGGCTTAGGAAGCCAAAACGCCCAGCGCCTCCTGTGGAGAAGGCCTATGAGTAAGTTCATTAATGGCTTTTCGAGATGCAACTGCTGACCGATCAATTCCTAGTCGTCGATGGTGAAATGACAACGCATAAGAAGTTTACATTTCAGCCAGGAGGTTACTCATAGCGAAGCGGTCTTTTGCTTTTTCTGTGGGCGTTCGGGTGCTTTCAAACCTTGCGCATGTTGCCGCAGCTCTCCATTTCCGATGCGAAATACGCATCATTGGCTTTCCTCCAAGTTGTTGGCTAGCCTAGGATTCATTCGTCTTTCTTTATAAAATTACCTTTATCTCGCGCTGCTGATTCTGAATTTGGTTGTTCATGCCATATCTGTTTTTCCTGGGCCTGCAAGACTCCGTTACTAGATGGAGTGCAGGGAGTTCTTCGTCGAGCGTTTCTTGTGCGGTTACTTTACTTTCAAAAAATTCGGTCAAGACCAGCTTTGGTGGACCCGTGCGTATCATTCATGCATTTCTACGGCTTTGGGGCCGACTAAGAGAGGAGTATGAGAGGAGGAGAGTGGGTGGTTTGAACACAAATGAAATTCCAATTTCGGTCTGTTTGTAGGCAAATCAATCAAACGCGCCAAGCAGATATGTATATAAGCTGGCTAATAGTAATCCCAGCTTCTGCGGCCGCCTGTTTTCGTCCGAGTCGTTGTTTTCTGTGATATAAAGGTCCTGGCGTTTTTACATGCACTGTGATTTGCCATAACGTTTCAATACCGCATTAATTGGTTTAGAGCGCGCCCCCTCTCCCGTTTTTACCTCATTATGCCAGGCTATTAAAGAGAATTGAGGGTTAATAGGAGAGTTTCTCCCGTGAACGAGCCTCTCCCGTAAACGAGACCTCTGTCATTTTGGTCTCTATTCTCTGAAATGGTCTGGCATAATAAGGTTAAAACGAGAGAGAGGGGGGCTTCTAAACCAATTAATACGGTATAGTAATTTGCCATAACGTTTCAATACAATTTCAAGGAATCAGCTTCAAGCGTGTCATATGCCATATCCCGGCTTCATTCATATTTCATAATTATGCTTCTAAAACTTTTGAATCGTCGTCCCTTTACTTGACAAGTCTATCATGCTCCGCATCATCCTCGTCACTTTCTTCTTCTTCTTCCTCTTCCTCCTCACTCGAAGCCTCTTCACTCTCCTCTTCGCTTTCCGAACTTTCCTCCTCGTCTTCCTCCTCTTCTTGTTCCTTATCCTCTTCGGCAAGCCAGTCATCCAGCGTCCTTTCCTTTGCCGGTGGTCCAGAAGAACTAGCACTAGCTCCAGCTCCAAAACCATTGGTTTTTGACGGCGAACCGGAGCGAGTGTTTTGGATGACACTATCTAGTCGTTCGCCAGCGGGCACAATACGAGAAGTGTCGTATTCTGATTTAACAGTATCCGACTCTCTCAGCGAGGGATCCGGTTCCTGTCCCAATTTCACCCAGGCAGGAAGCGCCTCATAGCCACGTAAACCATGGAGACCACCCTCCTCGCCAACCACCAGACTTGCAGAACCAAGCGTAAATTCCGTCCGGCTTTCGGAAGGACTCGGTGTATGGGGCACGGGTTTAGGCGCGAGGAGCATGAGACTAGCCAGCTGGGTAGAGGATGGGACGGCGAGGAGCGCTTTGTACAGGCGTGTTCGGTCACGGAGATCGTAGGAGGTGTCGTAGCGTGCGAGGAGGAGAACGTAGTTCCAGAGGACCACGATGGGGTGGTCGGGTTCGGGTTCTTGCACTTGGTAGGTTTCTTCTGGTGAGTCGTTAAGTTCTCCAAACCCTTCCCCTCCGAACCCTTCGTTTCCTTCTGAGGATAAATATGACGGCGAAGGCGCTGAAATTGTGTTTACGGGCTTTGCTGAGATATCGGAGCGATTGAGGTGGTGCAGGTAGACTTTTGCTGCCAAAAGGACGATTTGCAATTTTGCGGGTTCTGCTTCATCTGCAAATCCTTTGGCTAAGATTCGAAGAAAATCTGGAGCGATGTTGTTTTCGCCATCGATACCGGCAAATTCGCCAACTAACCAAATGATGGAAGCTCGTGCCCTTGGATTTGTCGCCGTATCAAGATTCTTAGCCAAACGAATAACGGTACTCGTATGTGGAGTAGGATCCTGCTGAATCAGATGCCTGATGACAGTCAATGATTCCGCGACTAGATTGCCATCTAGACTAGTAATCTGCTTGAGAAGCAAACTCAAACATCTTGCTGATGTCCTAGAATCGCTCTGCGCACATCTTCCAATTGCCCGCACTGCTTCTCGGACCAGCTCTTTATCAGAGCCTCTAGAAAAGTGTTCGAGCTCATTGAGGATGATGCTCTTTAGGTAAGGGTCGGAATGAGGGAATATCAGGGTTAGAATTTCGAGTTTGAGTTCCCAAACTTGTGGAGGATCCGTAGCACGAACTAGGAAATGAGAAGAATATTTGACGAATGCTTCTGGCCGTGTGAGACACACTGATACGATGTTGTACAGTGCTATATGTTGAATATCTTGTGGGCCTCGTAATAGCGCTATTAATGGCCCAATTGCACTGTCGATATATTCCTGGGTCCCGAGATTAACGTAGCAGCGAGCGACTGCTACTACCACCGCTGAATTTCGACTTTGTAAAAGAGGTCGAATGCTCTTCAATAGAAGTTCAAGATCCGGGTCCAGTACCTGGATCTCCTCCCCAGTCTCCTCTTCCTCGCTTTCCTCCTCTCCATAGAAACTCTGCGTCCCATTACTTTTACTCTTCTTGACCCTCCGAGTCCGTTTTGGGAAGCACTTTCTTGAGTAGATGGTCATGAGTCTCAGCGTAACCAATTGACTCCATTCATCCATATCAACCAGCTTCTTCACCAATCCCCTGTAATGTTTGTGAACAAGGTCGATCCGATCCGGACAAACCTCCATAAACGCCTTAACAGCAGCCCCTGCGACATAATACTGCTTGTCCCCTAATAAAGCAGACAAGTACTCCAGTAGCTGAGGCAGCGTATTCGGATCCAGTCTATAGCATTTGGGTATCGCCAACGCAGCCGCTTTCCTCACGTATGGACTCATATCCCCCAGTCCTTTCTTGATGGCCAAAGATACAATCTGACTGATGACAGGTACGCGGATCCCAGACATGGTTTTGAGCGCGAGGGCTCGCACCTGGGGGTTTCCATCGGAGAGGGATTTCTGTATGGTGTTTATGGAGAGTAGGGCGAGGTCGGGCTCTTGCTCGGCGTGGCTGAGGAGGTAGATGTAGACTAGTTTTTTGATCTCGATGTTGGGGGAGGCGACGTTCTTCACGACTGAGGAGAAGAATGTTAGGCATGGTTGGGAGCGGTACATCATCTGCGGTATCTTATGTTAGCTCGTGCTCCTCCATCTCTTCCTCTACGCTGGACGGTGTGTATAGAGCATTTGCTCTTCTGGCAAGTAATAGGCGGTAAGGCGTACAGAGATGACCTTCCTCAACCCGTCCAAAACCTCTCGATCATTCCGACTGTCAAGCAGCTTCTTGATCTGCGCCGCTGGCAGAATCCTGGGCGAGCTTCGGGAGCTTCTGGCAGATTGAGCTGCATCAAGGGTAAGTTCTCGTGCTGGAATGCATACGTTAGCTTCTTAATTCTCTGTCACACTAAGCGTATCTGTTAGGAAATAGAAAACATACCGCTCTCCAGCAAGCTGGTAATCCTGGATATCGACTCCATGGGAAGGCAAGGAGAGGCGCATTCATGGAGGTTCAAGGTTGGGTTGTTGATGGTGGGGCAATGTCAGGCGACCGGACTCCAAATTCGGGACTTCCCTTGGTTTTGCGGGGGAAGTGATGTCCTCTAAACAACACAATCCACGACAACGAAGGAGATGTGCCGACTGAGAGAGAGGATATAGTGCAGTGTTATGCGAATTCAAAAGTTATGTTATTGCTATAAATTAACCCTCAGCACTAATCCAAGACCTTCCACATTCCCCTCGGATTTCCAACTTGTCTCACTCTCAACCCCTCAATCCGAGCTCCTCCCGACGATATCTCGAATGCCTCACAGCAGATCAGAAAATGCCAACGCGTAGGCACCCTCTCGCACTACCTCCAGCTCTCCCATCCGAACTCCTTCAATATGTCCTAATTCACCAGGCGTACCCTACAACTCTCATAATCTGCCAACCGCGCGCAACCTTCCTCACTTCCCTCCTCAACGCTGTCGACACGCCTCCCATATCTCACCGCGAAACATCACTTCCCCACGACGAACCCGACGAACCGCCGCCACTCGACCTCTCTACCAGACACCCGTTACTCATCCCAACGCTGCATCAAATCGCAACATCCCGAACCATTAAACTGATCTTCATACCGACAGTCTCCCATCTGCGCGCCTACCTAGCTGCCTTCCCGCCACCAGAGAAGGAAAAGCCGCCAGAACAGGAGACATTCGAGAAGCCCGGGAAGCAAGTTCCGTTGTTGGTGGTCTATGGACTGGTGGGGTTGCATGGGGATACGAGTGAGTGGAGCGCGCAAGGCCTGGGGAATAGTGTTGCGATGGTGGTAGAGGCTGGCAAGAGGAGTGGGAGAGGGGTTGTAGTGTTGGAGGAAAGGGGGATTGATGAAGAGAGTGGGAATGAGAATGCGGAAGTTGAGCTTGAGGTGGAGCACGGGGAAGGAGAGGCTACTGTGGAAGAAAGGAAGTGGAAGCAACTTTGTAAAGTCTGGGAACAGAGAGTACCTATGCTAAACGGAAATGTTCGAAGAGCCGGTATGGATAGTGAGGACGGTGCATGGAGTGGCAGAACTATCGAGGTGGGTAGAATTTTTGCTAGATGGTTTAAATTTGGCCGCGGGGAATGGATCACATAGGGACAGGAAGCATATTCGTGTATATCTCTGATGACATCTGCTTTAGATAGCTTCTGTCGCTGAAGGTCATTATCATTCTAGATCCAACAGGTATACCCAAACGCCAATACCCCTGCCAGCTTATCCACCCTACCCAGTACCCAAGTCATTACTACAACAGACCCCTAAGTGTTATCTCACAAAGCCTGCTCCATCTCTGTGATGTACAACCTGATGTGCGAGTCCATCTTCATAAACTCGTCGTGGGCACTATGTACCTCGTTCTCAATATTCTCCTTTAAGTCGGCCATCTAGACAGAATTAGCAAGATACTTTACCAAGTACCGGTAGATATTGGACATACCTTTTTCTCAGTCTGCTCTATTCTCACTCTCCTCCTTTCCATTTCACGCTGCTTCTCGGATCTCTCTTCGGTGAGTTTTTTGTGCACAGCACGCAGCTCTTCCATTCTTTCCTTCGCGCTCATAGCCTTTTCTTTGCTACCATCTCTCAATTTCTCCGTCCGCTCTAACCATTTGGAAAGCTGTCGTTGTAGAAGCCCTTCCGTGCGTTCCACTTCTCGAACATTGTTCGACCGGTCGCCCAAAGTTTCTCGCTGCTTTGCAATTCGTACATTCTCCTCTGACTCCTTATCTAACTCGACCGAAATATCTTCCAGTAGCTTGATACAAGAGGCGACATCAGAAGAAACAACCTGGAAAGTATCGGTAGAGGTCTGAAGTCCACGAGCGCGACGGTCCAGGGCGTCGATTTGTGTTTTTTCTGCGGTCAGCGCGTTGCTTAATTCTGTCAAAGAGGCTTGGAGCGCGGCCGGTGATTGGAGCACATAAGGACGTAATTTTGCACTTTCCTGGCGCAGGGCAGCAGTCGCAGCGGTTTTGTCCTCGAGAATTGCAGTCATCTCCCCCTTCTTCGTCTTAACATTCTCGAATCGTCTGGTAACCTTCTCCTGGCTCTGTCGTAGATCCAGTAACCGCCTCTTCAGCTCTTCATTCCGCTTGACCTTTTCCGCGACATGGGCTTCCATGGCCTTTTTATTTCTCTGCATTTCATCTAGCCTCGCGTCCATTTCTTGATTTTCCATGTACAACGTCTCAATTCTGACCTTGGTTTTCTGCACCTTGTTGATTTGCTCATCGATATGGATCGTCTGGCTTTCTCGGAATCGCACAAAGTTGATGATGCACGAGAATATCCTGACCATGCGATCGTGTGTTGGTTTATAGAGATCATTAAATGAGAAATCGGTAATTCCACACTCGAGCAACAGCTTGCGCAAGCTGATGCAGAATCCCATGAGGTTACGAGTATCTGCTGGAATGACCTCCATGTATTCTCCGTAAATGTCTTCTGCTGCCGCGCGCATCGCGGGGTCGACCGTCTCCCTGCTGGCGTTCATGAGAACTTCGACGAACCATTCGAAAATCATTTGAATCTGGATGGGATTCGGTTTCTGAAGGTCTGCGACGGTGAAAGGGACTCCAATGTCGCTGATACATCCTGCGATCTCGTGGTCGGGCTGCTATTGTCAGTTTGCGAAAGTAAACAAATGCGACGAACTTACCAGGCGCATGAACGCATCGCTTTCCTCTTCCCTCTTTTTGCCTGCATTTCGCTGCTGCGTGTTGGGAACTATGCTCATACGAGGATTGTAAGACATCGTAGCAGAATTGCTGGTAGAATTAATGTGTGTTGGTATGTTCTGGTTTGGAGGTTGTCGCGAAAGTTCAAAGTAAACAAGCGACCTCGAAAGTTACCGGGCAACAAACAGAGTTCAGGGCGAAAAAGCGGCACCCGAATCTTTCAACGGCGGCAATTGGGAAGATAGAAGTTACTTAACATGCAACATTCAAAAATGAAAACTATGTATATTCGACAAGCATAAGACTTCAACTTGCAGTTTTCTGTGATGTAGAATTTCGAAAATGGGTAGATAGCAAAGCTGTTGAGTCGCAAGTACCTCCACTGAGTACTACCTGAGTCTGTAAAGCAGCCACTCTTGCAAGCCGGTGGTCGGCGTCGGGCAAGCAAACTCGGGCCGACCTTCCGACTTGACGACACTTGCAGATTCAAACAGCGCTGTCTCCAAAAGGAATAATACAACAAAGCTCCCGTACGTCATGGCGTAGTCTACTCCCCTACCTCTCTCTCACTCTTCCAGAACGACTAGGCGGGTCTTCGGAGAGCTTTGTCTTGCAGACCGAGTACTTGTGTAGAAGAGGCCTAGTCCTGCTAGGGTACCCCTTCCTCACTGCAGTTTTGTTGTCGCCGAATATATCCTCACCTACCCCTCGGGCTTAGCGAGCTAAGGGAAAGGGGGGATTCGAGAGCGGAGAGAGCTGGCCCCCACGAAGTGATATGGATGTTGCCTGTTTGACAGAGGTGGGCGAAATGCACGCTACACAATCTGGTTACCGTTGACGTTTCCGGATCCTTTTTCCCACTGAGCGGCTTTTTTGCGCCTCGCATCTGGGATTACTGTACAGACTTTGATAGCCTCACTCCTAGATGATGCTATGTCGCGATATGCGTGATGCTGACCATATTTATTGTTTCTTCACCTCGGCGATGAACTTGATTCTCGCTGGTTGACCTCCTGCTCGGCGGGCTGTCAGCCACCAGAGAGATCAGCTGACCTGAAAAGCTTCCATCGAACTCGTAGCGCTGTAGAGATCTACGTGCTACCATGGTAGTTGCAGGGCGAAAAGGGACTGGACTCCGAACCAGAACTTGACGAGACTTGACTACACTCGTCGACACTCGTCTGCATTTGTCACCGCAGCTTATGCTTCGCAGCTGTGCTTATTCAGAGGCAACACGGCCGATCCGTACACAGCTCTCTTTGCCTTGGAAACTAACCTCGACGTTAACTGCAACGGTGTTGGTGGTCTCATCGAGTCACACGGGCATGCATCTCTCGCGTGGACCCCTCAACGGCGAGTAAGACGTGTAAGGCTACTCGAGGAGTCAAATCACAGTCTCAAGATGTTTCGAGGCTCCAGCTTTGGATGCTCACGATGGTCTCGAGCGCCAGCTGTCCAAACCCAACATTACCCCCGGGCAGCCTGTTCGAGTACCGCAACATACGCAACATACGGTAGTATCTTATATCAAATTATGTGTCAACGAAAGGCCAGAGCATCCCACGATGATATATGCCCATAATGTTCCCTGCAGCCATTCGCAGCACCGGGCTGCATACAGTGGATCGCATCATGACGGACGAATGGGATCCTCGGTACGGAGTGCAGTACAACTCGACATCGTGGCACCCTCGCGGTTGGGCCAAATTGGGCCAAATTTCTCCTAGTTCACTCCCCACGAAATGCTGCAGAGCATCGCTTGAGGCGAATCATAACGTACAGTACATCCAGGACATACGGGTCATAGATGCCGGCAGAAGGCTTGCCGCACGCACGGGGGAGAAAGCGTGCTGTTCTGTGTACGAGTACGGTGTACCTGGCCGGCGTGGCTGCCGAATACCGTACTCACGAGGCCGTCTCTGGAGATGCACAACACCCCCGCTGGTCCTGCGTGTATTTACGTCCAAATTCTCGTCTAACCCTAACCGCAAGCCCAAGCTTCACAGTTCACTCTCCCCTTTCCAACCAGCAGCAGCACGGACCCATGGCGTTCTTCCCTTCAGCCCCCCCGGTGATTCCAAAGCCATCTTGCATTGCGATATGATCGACAAACAGCTCAATTCCAACCTCGCCCCTCTTCGCTCGAATCGCTCCAACCTTCTACACACCTTCACTACCTTCTCCTCTCGTGCCCCAGTGCTTTTCCCGCATTTCCCGGCGGCCGCATGTACGAAATGTATAGTCTGATACCTATAGTCTGATACCTCACTGTGCCTCATTGTTTGGGGGTACCCAACATCTGAAGCCCAATTCGGCCGGGCCACAGCAAGTCGCGAGTCCTGACTTTTGCGCTTATTCGGCTCTCTCGATGTACGAGTAAGTCTCAAAACAACACGCCCAACGAGATGAGTAGTCGAAACGTCTCTTTTAGGATATAGGTATTACATCATATCCTGATTACAAGACCATTTCTAGCACGAGGTTGGTAATCAGAACTTATTAGAATGCAATAGCCATTAATAATTCTGCTCGTAGTTGGTAGGCGGCGGTGAGTCCAAGCAGCTGCGAGAGTTTCCTCCCTTGGCTTGGGTACGGGGATACTTACACCGTTGAATATGCCGTCTGGTGGCTCATTCGACTAGTCATACAGCCCTTGAACCGTGAGATGAACTGATGAGGTCACGCTTGCCTCTGGGCGTGGGGGGTCGAGGTCTTCTTTCGCCCGGAAAGCACCCAACAACAGCCATCAACCAACAGCCATCAACCAACAGCCATCCGCACGCTGACTGCGGGGCGAAAGTACATACAGCCTTTCCTGCGAATAATCCCGATCCTTTGTCCCTTTCAGGCCTCTCAGGTACACCCTCTCGCTCTCGGCCACCATGGAACGACCCTTTTGATTCACTCCCCATTGGAGTCAATTGTCCTTGTCGCCCAGTTACAGGCTACCCCATCCTAGTAGCCACTGACAAAATGTGGCCCTTCTCCACACTAGACGTCGTTAAGCAGCTCGTTCACTCGGGAGCTATATTAATTAGTCTTTCCTAACTACACACGCTACCAAAGCTACGCCACATCGCTCATACAAAGAGCTTCAAAGATCACCTCTTCAGAAAATATCGACCCCAACAATTCAACTCAACATGACCATCCCAAGTACTTCTAACGGTGCAACTGATTTTGTCGTAAGCGGCCAGCCTACTCACCCACTCAAGGCAGCCAAGCTCCAAGCCAGTCAGGAAGCCGGGGATCTTCCACATATCGACATCATTGATATACGCCAAGATGCCGTTCGCCTGAGCTTAAAAGAGGAGATTTTGACGTCTTTAAATCCATCAAAGGGACCAAAGCAATTGCCAACGCTTCTGTTATATGACGATGCTGGTTTGCAGTTATTTGAGAAGGTAACCAACCCCAACCGTTTGGATGGTAAGACATTCTAACACAATCTAGATCACCTATTTAGAAGAATATTATTTGACCAATGCGGAAATTGATGTCCTCGAACGCGATGCCAACCAAATCGCAAAGGCCATTCCGTCAAATTCGATGGTCATCGAGCTAGGAAGCGGGTTGGTTGATATGAAACGGCTTGAACCTCATTCCAGGACTAACACTAAACAGTAATCTGCGTAAGGTGAGCATATTACTCCAAGCTTTAGAATCATCTGGCAAAGATATCGACTATTATGCCTTGGATCTTTCGAAGAAAGAGCTGAAACGCACCTTTGAACAAGTACCGGCATTCGCCCACGTCAAATGTCATGGCCTGTGGGGTACATACGAAGATGGACTTGACTGGCTAAAGCTGGCTGAAAACCATTCGAGAACGAAGTGTATCATGTCACTTGGGTCTAGCATAGGTACGTACCAAGATTGCCCTCATGCCCTCTCATGCTGATTCTGAATGAAAAGGAAATTTTCATCGCGGTGATGCTGCGGTATTTCTGAAAGGTTTTGTAGATGCCTTGTCATCTTCAGACTTGCTTCTCATTGGACTCGATGCAACTCATGACCCTGCCAGAGTATAGTAAGTAAACCCAAGATGATAGGTGGATGGAGCATTGCTGACGCTATTTATAGCCATGCTTATAACGGTTAGAACCCCGCATCAATCTAAACACCGGCCCTTCAGTTAGCCCATATTATTGACCAAACTTGGCGTACTACCTACACGTTGATTTGTGAGATCCTTCCAAGGTCGTTGTATCACAAGATCTGAGAGAATCGGGTTATAGGTGGCACTGCTACAAACAGCTTTATACCCCACGAGTTATAGACCTCGGCTCATGAGTCGCGCTATTAATCGGGATTTGATGCTCTCAGGCAGCTGATTACAACGTCCTAGGAAGGGGCTCGTATCTCAATCTCTAAGGTAGAGATATATTTTTGGGTTAGGGGTCTCATGGGTCGAAAATTTCCTTCTTTCAATGAGCGAAAGTTCCAGCTTTCAGCGTTGACAAATATGCCCACTCGGTTGGCACTCTTCACTTCATACCATTTCACCTTCTTCACTTGGTACAATACTGACCATTTTTCTTGTAGATCGGGAAGGCTTAACTCACAAGTATAGTTCTATCCGTTTTGAAAGTGACTATCGATCAGTGGCTGACTTGAGTAGATTTGTCCTCAATGGCTTGCTGCACGCAAATCGAATTATTGGAGAACAGATCTTCGATGTTAATGACTGGAGAGTCATTGGAGAATACGTTTTCGACCACGAGGGAGGCCGGCACCAGGCTTTTGTTACCCCCAGAGTCGACACATGGGTTAAGAATGTTCTCTTGAAGGCAGAAGAACGAATCCAGATTGAGCAAAGTCTGAAGTACTCTTCGGAAGATGCTTCAACGCTGTGGAAAGGTGCCGGCTTGAAAGAGCTTGACCATTGGACAGCCTCGTCCGACACCTATAGTAAGTACCGTGATCCTTGGAAATATTCCTACTTTCTGTACTTCCACCGACCCCGGTGCTGTGGTAGTGTCAAGGTAAACGAGGCAACTTTAGCGCACGCTTTGAGCATTTCCTGTATTTGCACAACGATGGGAATACCGGGGATGCTGATCGCCTGATCATCTCTGCAGTCACTTTACGTGTGGGGGTAAGACTGGTGGCGCTTTGACCACCTTTTGCATTCTTGATGGTGTGCGAAGAGTGCAAGGCTGAGGTGAATCCCGCTGGCTACGGGACTTGCGTTCAGCATTACATTTTATATCGAGGCCGGGGCCTTCTATTTAGCATCGTCTAACTTCCACACCTAGATCTCCATCTTTTGACGAAGGACGTCATGCCGTTCGATACAGATCCCGCGGTTTACGCCGCATCCACGATTCCTACATTTGAGGATTGGGAAGGTCTTTGGAGTGTATGGGATGTGGTTACCAGACATATGATTCCCGAAGCCGAATTGGTTGAAAAGCCTATTAAGTTGAGGAATGCTTGTATCTTCTACCTCGGCCACATTCCGACATTTCTCGATATTCAACTTAACAAGGTCTCGGATGAGCCTCCTTGTGAGCCATCCCATTATTCGAAGATCTTCGAGAGAGGCATCGACCCTGATGTGGACAATCCTGAGCATTGCCATGCACATTCCGAGATTCCCGACGAATGGCCACCCCTTGAAGAGATCCTGCAGTACCAGACAGTGGTACGTCAAAAGGTTCACAAAATCTATAATTCAGGGCAGCTTCCTCGCGATGTTGGGAGAGCATTATGGATAGGCTTCGAGCATGAAATCATGCACTTGGAGACCCTTCTCTACATGCTTCTACAGAGCGACAGAACTCTTCCCCCAAACAATACCACACCTGATTTTGAAGGCGATGCAAAGTCAGCTGAGAAGACTCGCATACCAAATGAATGGTTCAATGTTCCGAAGCAGGCCTTGACAGTTGGTCTTGATGACCCAGAAGACAACTCGGGCGGTGATCACCATTTTGGATGGTGAGTCTGCAAATCCTGTTTTATAAACGTTTCTAATCACGATAACAAATAGGGACAATGAGAAACCTTCAAGAAAGGTCGTCGTACCAGAATTCTTGGCAAAAGCTCGGGCCATCACGAATGAAGAGGTATGCTCCATCTTCCATATAAAATAGAAGGCTTTTACTAACGAAAACACAAGTATGCTCGCTACTTGGAGCAAACTCACAACCCCAAAATTCCAGCCTCATGGGCTGAAAATGGCAAAAATGTTTCTGATACAAATGGCTTTTTCAATGCCTACTCGAATGGATACAGCAACGGCAATGGGAATGGCCATAGTCTTTCGTTGACCAAGCCGTACTTGGAAGGAAAGTCTGTACGAACTGTATATGGCCTGGTTCCGCTAGCTTATGCTTTGGACTGGCCTGTATTTGCATCTTATGATGAACTGGCTGGTTGTGCAAATTGGATGGGAGGCAGAATTCCAACTGCTGAGGAAGCAAGAAGCATTTACGCGTATGCTGATCATTTGAAAACCAAGGAAGCAGTGCAGCAGTTAAGCAAGACTGCTCCTGCCGTCAACGGGTATGTTAAAACCTATATTCTGTTATCTATGCTAACGAACTTCTTTTAGGCATCTCGTCAATGATGGTGTCGAGGAAAGCCCGCCATCCAGGCTTTTGGGAAACGGTGAAAGCTCGCAAGAGTATTTCACCAATCTTGAGGGGGCTAATGTTGGTTTTAAGAATTGGCATCCAGTGGCTATCACTGCCCAAGGAAATAAGCTAGCTGGCCAATCGGGCATGGGGGGTGTATGGGAGTGGACTAGCTCGACTCTCGAAAAACATGAAGGTTTTGAGCCAATGCCGCTTTATCCGGCTTACACTGGTAAGTATTTATTTATCCAGGGGGCTTGAAGAGTTACTAACCACACATTAGCCGATTTCTTTGATGGCAAGCACAACATCGTACTTGGAGGTTCATGGGCAACGCACCCCCGCATAGCTGGCCGAAAAACATTGTACGGAATACCTCTTCCTCTCCAAAGTGGATTATTGCTAACTCGATATAAGTGTAAATTGGTATCAACGCAACTACCCATATGCTTGGGCTGGAGCTCGCCTTGTTCGCGATCTCTGAGGTTGTTGCAATTCTTGCAGTGTTGGGAGGGCAAATTGGACCAATACCGTAATTGCATGCCGTTCAGAAAAGCGACTTGAAACGTATCTCTCCAAAGAAACGAATGAAAATGTGGTATTGGTTTCACGCGGTGGTTGTATTTTTGCCCAATCGTACGGGGGGTTGGCTTGGCCTAAGCGGCGGCAGATTGATTTTCACCTCGTATCTATGATCGGGGCCATCCTGTCTTACTAGTATTCTCAATGAATGTTTTTGCGTGCGGCTAATTGTCTTGGATAGTCTTAGATGATCTTGCGTTTCGTTGTGATCAATGCGTCGGTGCTCTCAAACATCTCTCGAGTAAAAAGTGGTGCCGCATGAGGGTGGTGTATTACTGGATGCGCGACTGGTTTAGGTTCGGTTGCGGCGTGTAGTACATGTGTGCGCCACTAGAGTTATAACTTCAAACGTATTTATAAAAAGAACCACCAATTATATTTAAATTTTAAAAACATATCTGAGAAGAGGGGATCTATCTGAATATCTAGGCCTCTTCAATTTTCAAAATTTATTATTATTTAGAGGTATTATTAAGGGTTGGACTTTTTGATAGGGTTGCAGGGGCTGGTCTTGGCGTGCATGAATGGATTCTATTCGATTTTTCGTCTTTTTAGTCTTCTTATAGTTATTTAATAATTGCAAAATATAAATAGATTATTTCTTGATTTCTAAGAAGAATGATTTTTTCTGAATTTTTTGATAAGTTTTTCATATAATTTAGTCTTATTTTGATTAAAATATATGTGATTTAATATCGAAGCTTAGAAATGCGCGCACACACCAAAATCCATCTCAACCTAAACCAGTCGCGCATCCAGTAATAGCTACCCGTGTACGAAGATCCAGAATAATCAAAAAGCGGTAAGAGCAAACAGATAAACCCTAATATATTGCTTCCCCCCTTCCTCGAATCTCTACCTCGCTGTGAATTTTTATGAAACCAGTTGATAACGAGTCTATGTTTGTACAGTCGGTTATAACTGCCACGTTGATCACGTGTTGCTTGGTCGTTCCTTCCGAAGCGACATTTTATAGGGGGAGCGTCAAAGGCTGAGGACCTTATCAGCACAAGGCTGGAAGGCTGGAATCACGGATAAACATTCAATGTTCAATCACATCCAAGAGCATCTGCAAACTCATCATCTCAACACAAACTTTTTTTCACCCACCAATTATTTGGCCCCTCGCCAGTATTGCTCATTTCGCAGGCCACCGAGGATCTGTAACCTGCCAACTGACCATCCTCTTGATCCTTTCCGCGTACAAATTCACCGTCCTCGATCTATCTCGCCAGGCTTCCCATTTGGACGTGAATTCGAGTTCCGCCGCTATATTTATCGCCAGCCGATCCATCCCTTGCTTCTGGACTCCCACAAATCATTTCCGGACTTCATAATACCAATTTGCCTTCCAATTGTCATACCATCGCGAATGACCTTCCACCTACACTTTCCAAGCGCCATCAACCCCAGCACACAACTTCCATCAATTCAGCTAATTTTCGAGAATATGGCAAACATGAACTGGGCTACGATCGCTCCGGAGAGCCGCCTCTACAAGGGCAAGAACTTGTTTCGCTGGGAAGTGTCTCCTGGACTTGGTAAGGAATGGCAAACACGTTTCCTCGAGATAGATCGCTAACTTCAACAGAGCACCATTGCGGAATTTGTGCGACGCCTCTTCACAGTAAGGTCTGCCCCTCGAGGGTTTTTCGCGCAGACTAACAAAGCCTTTAGATTCTCGAGCGAAGACGACTTGCATTGGAAAGCATGTCGAGCCTTGCTACAGATTTCATCAGCAATTACACTTCGTTGGTAGGTTTTGGTCTTTCAACCCCCCTTCCCCCCAAATTATCGGTTGTGCTAATATTTTCCTTTCCAGGCAAGTCGCACGAGTGCTTTGGGTATTTACGAAACTCTGAATCTGCTATATTGGTTGCTAATTCTTTGGTAGGTGCAACACTTCGGACGAAATGCACCACAACCGGCATAAAGATATTCTCAGACTGGTCAGGCAAATCACGGTACTTGACGGAACCACTATCCTTGCACCTGCGAATTTGAACTCTGGCGCGAAAGTTCGGCGAGGCTCTTTTACAGCCATGAGCATAACAACGCCCACAGACACAAGCTCAGAGACATTCGTGGTTGAACAGAAAACATCGAGAAGGGAAAGGAAAAAAGCGAAGAAGTCAGGAAATGGCACAGCAAAGGACAAAAGAAATATTGAAGCGTTTCCTCGAGAGGAGGTTGATTTTGTCAGCGAAGCAATTCACTTAAGCGTTCTCGAGAGCAAAGGAGCTTGGGAGGGAACCTACATTTACGCCAACTCGAGTCTTACCCTAGAAGACAAGCAACCCGAAGTCAGAGAGGAAGTATTCGAAGAGGAAGACTTTGATTCTATGATCGAAGATGTCAGCAACCTCAGTGTTAAAGCGGCTTACGAATTGACGCCAAGGCAAAGGAAGATCATAAAGAAATTCACCACTCCAATCGATCACTCCAGCTTTGGTGGTGGTTCTCGCAAGTACGCTCCAGATCTTGTCAAGAACTCAGATCTCTACCTAGGTGTTGATCCCCAGATTTTCTTCCGGCTCGGCATCGAAATTGTCAACCCCTTCTCCAACTCAAAAGTAAGAAAAGAGCTCATTGTCAAGTTAGTTTCGGCAGTCAAAGAAGACATTGACATAATGGCAAGAGAGGATCTTGAATCTACAATGAGAGAAGAGGGATTTTGGAGGTGGGCAGGCAAGACGGCACTTCATCACATGGAAAGGACAAGAGAAGGAATCGATTGGGCCACCGGACAGAAGATTGGAGCGCCCCGATGCGAAGGCTTTATTGACGATGAAATAGAAGAGTCGCCCAGAAGATCGAAGGAGACGGTTGAAGTACATGTTACGGCTTTAAAGGAGTTGAACATCAGGCCTGAACCATCTGTTCCGGCTGAGGTGTTTCCTAGGCTTCCTGCTTCCCCTGCAGCAACACCTGTCAAACTGCCAGTCACAACGCCGACTTTACGAATCATCAATACGAAGCCACCTGCACTGACCCCAACTAAGACCAGATCTTCTAAGCCCCGAACTCGAACGATTAAGGGTGATGTGAAGATGAAGGTAGTGACCCAGATGACTTCGAAGATCGATGGCAAGGCGGTTGTATGGAGCAGACTTGTTGAAGATAGTGATTTCCAAGTCAATGTCAAAGATAAATGGACTTCACAGATGTCGAAATTTTCCGCTGCAATTGTACCTGTACCAGTTCCCCACAGCAAGGCCGACGAAGACGATGGAAAGGGATGGGAGACGGTTGGGCGAGCCAAGGGTCGTAAGTGATGTGAGAGAAGAACTGAAGAAGGGCACTGATGTTGATCTCGACGAGCATAAATGTCTCAAGTCCAGCTGATATTTTAGGTGTGGCAATTTGGGGACGGACGGATGTTCGACGAATGTTGGAGTTTTATCTTACAGATATGGTTGGTCTTGTCAGTCAGTGCAGTGGGTGGACTGACCTCTTGCTTTTGCTATTTCTTGTTCTTTTTTGTGGTTGCTTTGATAAGCCTTACTACTTTTGCTGCGACGTACAGCGGGGGTGTATCTGGGGCCGTCAATCTCGACTTGAGATGAGGCATGTTTTTGCTAGTTCTTTTCACGATTTTATGATGTCATGAGCCATGAGCTGTATGAGGTATGAGGGATGATTACTCTGCTTTGCAAAGAGAATAACTATTGCTTTTTGCTGTTTCCTGCTAGGACCTAGGTAGTCAATGAAATACAGAATAGCTCCTTGTCTCGCATCTCTTTTTTGACTGCTATCATAATTTATGTGAAATGACGGGTAATAATTACCAAGGCATTAAACGAACAAGCTTTGCAATTTTTATGGCTAATATGTAACTGTAATCACCGATTAGCGAGGGTTGTAACCGGGTAAGTTAGGGGGAATAGGACTTGGCGAAATTTTATTTCAGGGGGATCGCAGGGTAACCGGGAGAGAATAAGGACCGCAGGGTAAGGAGCGTCGTGAAATGAGACAATTCCTCAGTGATCTATCCTTGTAGCCGTATCTCTGAATGACATGCATTGTTCCGGACTAAGGGAAGGAAACGAATTGAGTTTCATAACACTTTAATTGGGAAGTTTCGACATGTCACAACTCGCTTACCCTGTGAAAATCCATTCTTGACAGGGTAACTCAGTTGTGGTAAGGAGCATTGCGAAGTGAGATAGGTCGGAGTTATATCTCTGAATAGCATTGTCTCAGACTATTGAAGACAATGAAGAAATAAATCGCGTTTTCATACCGCTTCAATTAGGAAGTTTCGACGTATCACAACTCGCTTACCCTATCAAGAATCTATCCCGATAGGGTAACTTAGTTGTGTATTGTTTGTTTGTTTGTTTGAAATTTAACGTCTGGCACGAATTTAATCGGCGGGAGCTCCCAAAGGCTACGAAGACGTGCTAAGCTAAGACTATGATACAAATGTATCCCTCCTAATCCGGTTAAGGTGAGACCATATTTCTTTCAAAGCAGGGTCGTACCCTGGCCGTAGCCCCTTATAGGAGTCTACTATTGTAACTTAGTTGTGTAAGGTGAGATTTGATATTAACAGGGTAGGTGATTTGTGATACAGTAAGTCCTATCCCCGGCTGAGTTGCCCCTTTGCGTATTTCCCAATCTTGGATTTTTCAAGGTAAAAAGGTGGGGAAAGCATGAACTCGTATGGATGGGAAGTATGGTCAATAATGCGATTTGAAGCAAGTACTTTTACTCTACATATTTCCCCATCAGCAATGCCCCTAGAGGCAACCACCCAGCCACCCAGCCTCTCTCTCCCCCCTTAAGTACAAAAACATTACAGTATACACAAGTGCTCGCCCTAGCCATCGACAAATGAGAAGAGCTGACTGTTTTTAGACTCCGCGCTTCCTTCCCTCCTTCCTGTCCAGATGAAACAAACGAAAACCGTAACGACTGCGCTTAAATCCATCCACCCATTGCCTGCTGTCCCATCGCAATAATGTTAAATCCGAAAGACACCGAAGACTTATAGACAAACAAATCCCACCCAGCCGAAATACCAACAAGAATAGAACGCGCGCCCCCGCATCATACAAATCCCCTGTAACTTCTGAAACCGCTGATTTTCTTTTCTTTCTTAGGAGGATCAGGACCGTCCTTACCATCCTTGACGCTGTCTTTATCTTTGGACTTGTCCTTATCCTTGATCTTCTTTCCTACGTTCTGAACGCCGCCTGGAAAGCGTTAGTCTAGACCCATTAAAGCAGACTGTGGAGGACTTACCTCTACCATAGACCCTCACGTCACTTTGAGGCTTGATTTTCGCCTTGGGTTTGCCGTGCGTGTCGACTGACCGTCCGGAGCTTGATATGCTAGTCGTGACACCTAGGCCCGCAACTTCGGGGGCCACGTATCGGTAAGGGGAGTTAGTGCGATGGCCCACGGCATTGGAATCAAAGGTTGCAGACCGCGAGCGAAGAATGTAAGAGCTCTGTGGAGGTTCGAATGAATCGGCCTCTGATTCTTTGGAGGGGCTCAGACTGGGAAGGCGGCCATCGTAAGACATCTTTTCTCCGTAAGGTGCTGTTGGGCTAGAGCTACTAATGCTACCTCCATAAGCATACCCGCCGAGCAGTGCTTCCTCGTGAGGCTGACGATCCCTTTGCTGGAACTTGAACTCCATGAGCTCGACCAGCTTCGTCTCTTGCGTCTGATACCGCTCCAGCAGATGGTCGTAAACTTCCTGCATATGTGAAATTCGATTGGTACTGGCTGACAAAGCTTGCTCCACTAGTTCCAAGCTGATTCGCTCAACGTTCGTTCGACTTGTGAATGCGGATAGCCGTTGCCCGATTTCTTCATCAAAGGCCTTCCTGGAATCGGCAAGGGCTTGATCTCGAACTGCAAGTTCCATCTCGAGGAGTTTGATCCGCCTCAAGGCATCCTCCTCGTTCTCCTTCGCTTTGAGTGCCTCGGCTTCTCCGGCTTCGTACGTGCGTAATGAAAGAGTGAGTTTTTCTACTTCATCCTTGAGTCTCTCCAACTCATCTAGATTTGCTTCCACAGACTGCACTTTCTGCGTGGACGCCAATTCTTTGGCTTCGCTCTCGATCACCATTTGCTTCAACTTTTCTGTGCGCTGTTTTGCCATCTGAAGATCCCTTGCAAGCGCTTCTCGCTCTTCGCTATTCACCCTCTGGTCTTCCCTAAGGACTCGTATCTTGGAGCTAAGGTCGCTTTCCCATTTTCTGGAATGCGCCCTGCTCTTCTCAGCTTCTTTTTTCATTTGTAAATTAGATAGCTTTGCCGCTATCAGCTTCGATTTCAAATTAGCATTTGAGTTGATTAGACTCTGAATCTCAGCCTCGCCTCTTGCTTCCCTGATCTGCTTATTACGGAGTTGACCAATGGCAGAAAGGTGTTGCTGCTTGAGGTATCGTTCGAAATTCAAATCATTCCGCAGAAGCTGAATCTCACGGTGCAAGTACGCAATCTTCATCGCGGGCCCTGCGGTAGTTGCCGGACGTAGGGACGGTGATCTTGATCTTGGTAGTGTTTCGCGATGAAGAGAAGCCAAATATGCCTCTACCGGAATGGATGCAACCGCAGTAGATGAGTCCTGATTCGACAAAGCAAGAGATGTAATAGATTCATTCGTCAAACCTTGATAAATGCTGCTTCGACTTAGCCTCTGCGTATTCAACAGTTCGTGCAGTTGGTTGTGGGATGGCGAAGTAAGCATCTGCGGATGGATAGCTGGGCTAGTGACTGGTCGGATGCTTGGGGAGTCGAAGACTGGATTGCTATCCTGTGACAAACTTCTCTTCGATATCGCGCCATCAGCTTGTAATACTTCAGCACCCGACGGTGCGTAACTACTTTGGCGTGATTCCGGGCGTGTCGTGCCATCTCTATCCACCAGCGCATGTGGATAAAACTCTGGATCATCAGACGCTTTCGCAACACCCTTTTTGAGGTCGTCGAGGTTATCGATAGGGCTATATAGTGCCATACACTCAGCTACGACATTTGCTGCAGTACTCTTCATCCATCGATTCCCATCAGTCATCTCGCTCTCAATGGTCATCATAAAAAAGTTGGGATGTAGAACATGGACCTGGCGAAAAGATTCTGATCGCTGGCGAATCTCAGTAGGATCAACATCAAGGTCATCGGCTCCTGGAAAGTTTGCGTGTCTCAGGTAACGCTGTGGCTTTCGAATATAGCTCATAAAATTGATAGGATACAGCCCATACAGAAATGTGAAATAATGCAGGAGCTCCGGGACAGTTTCGTCGTCATTCTCGAGGAGGAACGAGAGTTTGTCCCAAGAGTCGTTTGAAGTCGGCGTTTCGATTTTCTCATTATCCTCATCATCGCTCTCTGTGGGTTGAATATCCGATTTGACCTTTTCGCGCTCCCAGAACAAGAGTCGACTATAAATGTTAAACAGAGCCGGCAGATAGCGTGACGCAGAAGTGGGTATGTGTGGTAGGATCATGATCAGCGCGGTTATAGACAAGGATATAACTCGAGTCGAGGTATCTGTTTGAAGGGCTCGGAGTAAGTGCTCAAAAAGAGGAGTCTCGAGAACCTGGAATATCTGTAAGCTTGTTTCTACGCATGACAACGGATTTTCATACCTGATCAAGATGAGGTGGTCCGACGCGCACAAATTGCGTGAACAGAGACAGAATTGCTATTCGATGCTCTTTTTGTACGAAAAAGGTGTCGATCAAATTCAAAAAATCTTTCAGACGTTGCTTGCCATACGCAAGCAATATATGCTGGACCTGTTTTTCCACGAATCGAGCTTGAACGTCGAAATATTCGTCTGCCGACTTGGCCTTCGAAAGCCATATTGTCACCAATCTTTCGGCCATGACTTCACTAGTCGTCTTCGCATCCTTAATATCACGCTCTAAGCCCTCATCGTCGTCGTAGACCAACGTCTCCAACAGTGTTTCCCGAGCCTCCAACGCCAAGCCCTTTTGCTCACCCAGATTGCTCAATACCGGGATCGAAAGTTTATCCCACCACTGCAGTAGTCTGCTGGAGCCTTGAATGGCAGGCTTAACTAGGCGGAGGATGGCAAGGAATGGCGCAAGGAGAGAGTTCCTGTCCACGACACAATTTTGGTAGATTGTGAAAAGCTCCTCCTGCAGGCGCTGCGGGTCTGCGTCGCCGTGCGCCGAGTGTTTCTCAAGATAGGCATGGATGGCATCGACCAGAGCGTCAGGAAGAGGGAGGGCTGGGGTCTTCGAGTCCGCGAGGGCGGTACTGATCGCTTTGGTCAAGTCTCTCAAAGAGCTGCGGTTGCGACAATTAGCAGTAGAACATATCACAGCTTGCTTTTGCTTAGCAGCACATACCCCGACATGCTGACGGCCAGAAGGAATCCGTGGGCGCTATTGTTTCCTCTGGTCCTATTCCAATCTGACTGGTTCCAGGTTGTCCCTCCTTTCTGCGGCCGAGGCGGGGTCGTGGGTGAATGTTCCGATGTAACTTGGTGTCAATCGTGTAGCTATGCAGAACACATTAAATGGAGAACTCTGTCATGTCCTGATCGCGAGTTGGAGAGCTGCATCAAAATAAGCCAAGGGCGGCGGATGTGTACCATTTGTACAGAGAATGGGAAAGATGTACTGTAAGTAAAAGAAGAGTTGAGCTTGCAGAATCCGTATCTAAGGTTTTGCCGAGGCTGAGCCGGGCCCAGAAAAATGGACGATAAACGAGCCGTCGTCATGTTTCACAAGCGGCCGGCCTTGAACCCGCTGATCCCATTTTCAACTCCACCACCTCCATCAGGGCGACCTTGCGAACTGCATTTCCCAATATGGCTTCAATTCATTCCTCCGCACAAATCACAACAGCCTCGCAACAGACTGAATCGATGCATGCCAATGTCATCGCCCAGGATCGAGCTCCGAGCATGACTCCGAGAGTACCGGGCGGGTTACAACGAGCGCGATGAAAGCAGAGGAGGTCTTGTGATGTGTGTGGTCCTTCCAAAGCTAGCTTTTTTGTTGGTTTTGCGTCTGCTTGATTTCTGCACTTGCCGTATCTTTTTCTATGGGGAAGGCAAGATCTTACTCGTATTATTGTTGGCGTTCAAGACTTCTGATAAAAGCATCAAATCCTTCCCTGCAATTGAGGGGAAGAGGAGTGAGAGGTAGTCTTGATATCCTCCGTTTTTTGCTCAAAGCTCTATCTTTCCTTTTCTTGAGTCAGAGGTTCACCCAACCACACGCTATCATCTAAAGTTTTTTTGGATTTCGTGCCTTGCCTTGCCGGCGTACAAAGAGGCTTTTGAGATGGTGATTCTTCGTTTACTTGACTATGAGGATAAGAGACGATCATCGATGATAGGCTGGTCCTGCCTTCGAAACACTTGATCTGCAGCGTTTCACCAAACTTCTGCAAATCTTTGGAGATGCAATTGAAGATCGCTGCCAATTCTTGTCTAGTCGTTTGTGGAGTACAAGAACCGTGCACTGCTTTTCTCGGGATGTCCCTTCTACGTGCAGCGTTGGTGATGCTAAGACTTAGCTTGCGTTGTCTACTCTTCAATCCATCTCCTGCACGGTGGTCTCTTTGAAGGACACAGTGTGATAACGAGGAATCAAGTATCATGAGATAGATGGGCTGTATTACCAGCCCTATGCTCAAAAATAGCAGACTTGCCAACAAAAACCACGAGGTACCCATGCAGTTGTTCTCGGCTGCGGGATTTGCACGCGCGGGGCATCCCAGCCATACAGTACTGAGTTTTTCGCGTTAGCGCTATCAATTGTTCTCTCAGGGAAAGCTCCCACCGGAAACAAAGCTCAAAATTGATTAATGTTCAGGAAATGTCTGAGCGCTTTCCATGATACAGATCAAAAAGTTCTAGCTTCGCGACATATGTCACTTTTGGGTTGGACCAGACTTAACTTCAAGTCACTTACCAGGAACGCTTGTTACTTTTCAAGTAGTTCCCGTACTAGAGAAGTAAGCACCCGTATTCAATAATCACAGAGCCCTCGCTTTTAGCATATTCCAGATAAATCAAATTGCCCAGTCTACTTTTCGAACCCGATTTATGCTTTTTGGGATCGGATTCGGCATCGGAGTCGTCAGATGTGGCTGAGGATGAAGTTATTCCTAATTGAATTCTTCCCAATCTCTCTCCGCTTTTATCGAAAAGTGGATCAAAAATAAGGGAAAGAATTGCATTCTTTCCAAAGTTACCAACCTGACCAGTTAGCAGCTTTGTTGAGGTTTAAAGCCGAATTGTGGTCTCATCAAAGTTCATAGAAGGAATTGGCATACTCTTCATTCACCTTTCTTTCCAAAGTCGCCTTAGTATTTTGATACATCTGGAATACGCTTTTGAGTGGCTTATGTTACGAATATCACGTTTCTACACGTGATCTGGGGGCGCATATATCTTATTCTTTCGCATCCTTCTTTCCTTCTCTTCTCCTTCTTTCTTTAGCTAATTATTCTCGTTAATAGAGTGCTTATCGATTCGTCCATAATGTATTCGTAATATAATAACTAATTCGCTTATCTTTATTTCTTAATAAAGAAATAAAAGATATTATATTTATTATAAATCTAAGTTTTAAATCGTTTTTATAATATCTTAGAGCTAAGGCCGGTTATTATATCGCTAATAGATAATATAAAGTATTAATTGCAAATATAATACTTTTATAAAAGAGATTTAAATAATATTTAAGAGAAATCTAAAGAATATTATATGAATTATATATATTTAAAAGATTTTCGTTAATTATTTTCTTTTCTTTTATTAATAATCTTATTTTATGATTTTATAATTATTAATAATAATATAACTTTTAAATACCGAAAATCCGATATATATAAATTAATCTAAAATCCGTTTTTATTTTAGATTAATTAAGAGTTTAATAGAATATATATATTATTTTATATTAAGATTTAAATTAATCGATAAACGGATTCTATTAGTATTATTTTCATTTAAGAATTAATCTTTATAATTCCTTTAATTTCCTCATATATTAATAATATTTTATTATTTTCTTTTAAAAAATTATATATTTAAATATAATATAATATCCTAAAATGAATATCTTAGGATTTCTAATCAAAAAAAATAAGAAATTTATTTTAATTTATTATAAATATATTATTCCTTTAAAAGTTCATAAATTATTTACTTTTTAAACGTTTATTAAACTAGCGTTTATAAATCTTATTAACGTTTTATAATATATCTAAGAAATTAATAATATTTTTAATAATTAAATTAATAAAATTAATCGATTAATTAATAATATTTAAAATCTTATCGATTATTTCGTTTCTTATAAGAATAATATTAAATTTAAAGATATAAAAATCGGTTAATTAAAATAAAATATTCTTATGAATTTATTAAAATTCTAAGATAAGATTATCCGTTTAAAATAGATTATTAATATTAAGGAATAATATATTATCGTTTAAACTTAAGAATATATTATTTTTAAAACTATTAAGAATTACTTTAAATATTATAATACCTTAACTCTAATAAATTAACCCCTTAATAATAGAATTCGTTCTAATTTTAATAAATTTAATAATATAAAAATAAAATTTAAATTTTAAAAGATTAAAATAAAGGATTATTTCCGGAAATATTTATAAGTTTATATTATCAAAGAAAATAAAATAATTTATATTTTTAGAAGAATAAAAAATATTATTAAAAGTTATTTTTATTCCTAATATTATTATAATAATATTATAAATCGATTCTAAATAATAATAAAAATATTTAAACTATTTTTTAAATATTTTAAAGATTCTTATAAAAAAGAGAATATTCGATATAAATATAATAATTTATATATAAATTAAAAAGAGAAATTCTATAAATTATTTTAATAATTTATATTATTAATAAATAAAACCTAAATTTCTATAAAGAATTATTAATCTAATCTCGAAATTAAGATTAAATTTTCTTTATAAAATTTATTCTTTAATATTATAAATTTATATCCCGATTATAATAATATAATTATATAATTATTACGTATTAATTAAGGTTAAAAATATATTAAATTTAACGTTTAAAATTATAAACGCTTTATTAAAACTAATTTCAATTATTATATATAATAATCAATTAAAATTAACGTTATAAAAACATCTAATATTAATAAAGTTAATATATAAATTATATTAATAAAATACAATATAAAAATTAAAAACTTTTAAGCGAAATTCAAATATTATAAATATAATAAACCTAATTATATAAAAAAAGACTTTATTTACTCTAATTAAGGAAAGAAATTAAATTATTATATAGAAAATATAAATAATATTATTAATCTTATCGCTTTAAATATATTAAAGATCTAAAATCCGAATCGAAAATTAATAGATTTATCTTATATTATTAATTAAAGAATTAAGAATATAAGAATAAATATATCTTCTATTATAAAAGGTTTAAATATTCTTTATAAGATTTTCGAAATCTTTTATTAAATTAACTTTATAAAATCTAAATACCTTTTAAATATAAAAGCTTAAAATAATAATTTTATTTCTTATTATATTATATAATAATTATCGGAAAACGATAATCTAATTATTATTAAACTTTTATAATTAAAGAGTTTAAAAAGTTATAATAATAAAATAAAGAAAAATATAATTATTTATATTATCTTCCTTAATATTATTATTATTAGCTATTATTATTTTAAGATTATTATATATATTATAGAACTTTATAAACTTATATTTTTTAACCCTTTTTTTATAAAAAAATATAATATTATTTTATATATTATTATAATTATTATCTCTTTTAAATCGAATTATTATAATAATTAATATCCTTTTAATAAATTAATATTTATCTAAAAAAGGTTAATTTTAATGAAAAGTTATAAATATTTACCCGTTTATTATTATCTTTAATTATACGTTTATTTAAACCTAAATCAATATTATAATAAGAATATAAAAAGTATAAAAGCATAAAAAAAGAAAAATCTCTAAAGTTTTTATTTTTTTTTAAAATTAAATCTTAATAAGATAATTATTTTTATAATTAAAATAATTAATTTTTAAAAGTTTATAAAGAAAAGAAATAATCTTTTTATATTTTATTTATTAGAAATTTATCTTATAAAAGAATCTATTATAAAAAGGGAGAAAGAAATTAAAGATTATATATTTAAAAGATTTCTTTTTAAAGAATTTTATAAATTAAAAGATATCTTTAAAAAAATAAAAGCCGATAGATTATTAGAATATTATTTAAACGATTATAAGATTAAGCTCGAAAAGGGTTCTAATCTATATATATTAAGTTATTAATTTCTGTATTATATATTTAAATTAACGAATTTAATAATTAAGAAATATTTAAATAAATATTTTTTTAAAGGATTTATTATTATTAATTCGGTTCTTTAAGTTATACCTATTTTAATAATAAAGAAAAAAAGTTTAAATAAATTATAATTTTATATTAACTTTTGAAAACTTAATAAATTAATAATTAAGAATCATTATTTAATTCCGTTAATTAATAAAACTTTCATTCGATTTATAAATATTATTATCTTTATTAAATTAAATATTAGATATACTTTTAATCGAATTCGATTAATTATATTATAAAATAAAGATTTTATTATTTTTAAAATTTATTATAAAACCTTTAAATATAAAGTTCTATTATTCGATTTATATATGTCGGTATAAACCGTCCTTACAGGGAGAGTATATCGAGCTGCGTCAGCTGCTAGTGTACGACCGGCTTAAAGGAGTTCGTACAGCTAGTAGATATCACTGTGCAATAGGTCGTATCGACGTCGTAGTGCTAGTGTGGTAAAAATCGTGTTATTCTTAGAAGAGATGAAACTTCCGGTTAAGTGCACGGGCCACGACTGGCCCGTGCGCAACCACCTAGTGCCTTTTCTACCGACAATATAATAATCTAACCTTTTTTTAATATTATATTAATAATAATTTATAAGAATATTTAAATATTATTTATAATATATATATAAATAATATTATTATTTTTAATTAAAATAAAAAAGATTATAATAAATATATTATTTAAATTCTAAAAGCTTTATATAAAACTAATTTATAAATCGATATTATTAAATATAAGTTTAATATATAAGAAATAAAATTCTTAAGATTTATTATTAGAATTATGTTACAGGTCCAGATCTGTGACCCTTAAGTAGTCGAGTAGCATATTGGACTTCCATCCAATAATAGTCCCTTTTTGGGCAGTTCACTGTTGGTGTTGGTCTAGTGGTAAAGCTACTCACCCTCCTAGCCTGTGACAAATTAAAAGTATTAATATAGATTTAATTAAAGTTAAAATAATCCTAAAATAAAAGATCCTTTAGAATTTATAAGATATATAATTATTTATAAGTTTTATAAACTTTTATTAATGATTTATTATAAATTATTCTAAGATTCTAACTTTATTTATTCGTTTAATTAAAAAAGATATACTTTTTATATAAGATTTAAATTATTAAAATACATTTAATATAATAAAGGAAATTATTATGAAAATATCGATTCTATAATATTTTAACTTCTTAAAAGAAATCATTATCGAAATAAACGTTTCCGATTCTATTATAATTAAATTAATATTATAATATAATAATAATAGAATCTTATATCTTATTACTTTCTTTTCGAAAAAGATAAATAAAATTAAATATAATTATTAAATTTATAATAAAGAAATAGTAATTATAATTAAATATTTTAAAGAATAAAAATCTAAATTATAAAATATTAGATTCTCGATCTAAATTCTATTAAATTATAAGAATTTGAAATATTTTATAATAAAGAAGAATATTTCTTAATATTAGATTCAATAATTAAAATTTATATTATAATTTAATTTCAAAATTATTTATTATATTAGAAAAGAAAATATAAAGACCGATATTTTAATAAAAAGAATTAAAGATATCTTATCAGAAAAGAAGAAAAAATAATAAATAATATTATTTCTTATAAAAAATCTTAACCTTAAGATCTTAGAAGAATTTAGAATAAATGTTAATAAGATTAAATTAATATTTACCGTTATAATTAAAAACAAAGAAAATAATCTTTAAAAAGAGAATAATAATAATAAAGAAAATCTTTTTATAAAAAATATTAATTAAATAAATCTTTACGAATTTTTAACCCTAATATAAAAAAGCGATAAATTCTATTAACGAATTATTTATATTTTAAGAATTAATAAATAATATAATCCTAATATTTCCTTAACTTTATATAACGAAATTAATAGATTATTATAATATAAAAATTATATTTAAATTCTAAACCGAATATAATATCGTTAACGATTTATTAAAGAAGTTTATAATATCTTTTTTATAAATTATCTTTCGATTATAATAATTCTTTTATATTTTAAAAGAAATTATTATTAGTTATAAATAGATAAGATTATTACTTAATATATTACGAACTTTTATACTTATAAGAAGAATAAATCCTTTAATAAATAGTCTTATAGATTATTTATTCCTTTTAATATTCTAGATTAATCTTAATAAAATATTTTTATCGATTTTATCCTAAATCTCTTATTCTCTTATAAATATAATATTATATTTATTATAATTAATTAATTTATTAAGAACCGTTTATTTATTAGATATTTTATAGATTTATTAAAGAATAATACTTATAATCTTATCTTTTTAATCATAAATAAATTCTTAATTTTTTAAATATTTTATAAGAATAATATCATTAATTCTTATATATTAGATAAAAGTAGATAATTTATAAATAAAATCTTTTCTTATACTTATAAAATATTAAAAATTAAATAATGTTTTTTTATAATATTTTACCTTTAAATAAATAATTAAACGGAGATTATTAATAAAGAAATAAAAAAATACTTATATACTTTTTATAATTATTAATAAGATAATTAAATAAAATAGTTTTTAATAATTGAATTTATAAGTTATATTATTTTCTCTTTTTCTATTAAAATATTACCTTTTATAGCTATTTATAATTATAAATTTAGAATATCATTTAATCTTAAATTAAAGATAAAAGAAATTAAGATTCTTTATTTTCATTTAAAATAATAATATAAAAGAAAATTAATATAGAAATTTAAGGAAATCTAGGAATTTTATAAAAACGAAATAAATCTCTCTTAAATATATATAAAATATTTTATTAATCGAAATCGAAAATTAATTCTATAATCTTTATTAGATAATAAAATATAATTCTTAATTAAGAATTTAAAGTTAAAATAATATTTAATTAAATTTATAAAAAAATAGATTAATCTCTTCGAAATTATCGAATCTATTAATATTAATATTTATAAGTTAAAATTAAATAATAGAATAAAAGTTTACTTTATATTCTATATTTATATATTATATTATATATTAAAAAATCCTTTCTTAAATTAATTTAAAAAAGAAATCAAAGATTATATTCTTAAATAAATCTTTAATTCTTATATTTATTATTATTATTTATAATATCGAATATAATAGAAAAATATTTCTTTTAATATAATATAATATAAAAAAGAAAATATATTAGAATTAAACACTAAAATTATAGAAGCTTTTTATCGTATATATTTAAATCGTTCTAAGCTTAAAAATATTAAAAAGAAAAAGAAAAAATCTCCTTTTTTATAAATTCATTAAATAATTAATTAATATTAGAATTTTTAATTCTTCTATTATATAAAGATCGAAAATTAGAATTTTTAAATATATTATAAATAAGGAAAAGAAATAACGGTTATTAGAGAAGGTTTATCTAATATCCGGATTATTAATAATTAACCCTTTTTATATAAATAATTAATTAATATTAAAACTCTTAATTTATTTTCTAAATTCTAATTAAATAAAAAAACGATTTTATTTTATTTCTTTTCTAATTTATATATAACGAATATTAATTCTATATTTATAAATACTTATTTTTAAAAGAGAAAAAAAAGGATAATATTATAAATATTACGTTTTTATATATAATTTAAAGGCGTATATATCTTATTCTTTTATATCTTTCTTTTCTTTTCTTTTCTTTTTTTCTTTAATTAATTATTCTCGTTAATAAAATACTTATTAATTCATTTATAATATATTTATAATAATTTAATATACTTATAAAGATTTCCTTTTAAGAGTTTTATTAAAAAGATTATAAAATATAATTTTCAATAAATTTAAGGATTTCTAAGACCGATACTTATAAATATCCATATAATGAATAAGCTATTTAAATTATTAGTTCTATATATTTAAATATATTATTTTATTATATTACTTTTAATCTATAATATAATTCTTCTATTATTATCGATTATATTTTATATTCTTTTAATTTTAAAAACTCGAATATCTTTTATTTTCTTTTATTGAAAATATAAATATATATATACCGGTTAGAATTAAGGGATATTTAGATTAATATTCCCCTATTAGGCCTATTCGTTATAAATAAAATAATAGGTTTTAAGGTTATTAAATTAAATCTAATTTAAGTTTACTTAAAACTAACCTAATTTTATATTTATTATTTAAGATTAGATTTAAGGTTATTTTATTATAATTCGTAATACGTTATTTATATATAAATAAAAGATATTCTTAACCTAATTTCGCCCCTAAAACGCCTAAAATATCTATTAATTTCCTGATTACTTTGCATTTAAATTATTATCCTTTAATAATTCTATGTTATCTTTATTAATATTATCGCTAGCCTCTTTCTCCGTTTATAATAACGTACCGATATGCTCAAGCTATATACGCCGCGGCAAGAAGACTATAAATTTTTCCGGGTCACGTGGTTTACTAATTTAGGCCTAATTCAGACCCCCCCCTAAGGGCATAACTTTAGGATTATTCCTAAAGCGGCAATTTTAGGGATAATTCAAAAACCCTAGCTGTAAGGTGCGCTCTTACAATTCAACTGGACCTTGTATCGCCACGAGGGAAACTTCACTCAGACAACACGTCGAAGCTTGTTTTTGGTACCGTCAAGTAGGTGTGATGATACTGGCCCTCCGCCGGTGCACGTGGTCTATATATACAGGATTCCGGGCTCCTTAGTACTTACGAGCCCTTTCCTCCTCATCTTTATATCTTAGTCAATAGAGTTTTAGTTTAGCCTATTTATATCTTAGTCAATAGAGTTCTAGTTTAGCCTAATGCAGTTATATGGAAGGCCGTAGGCCAGGCTAAACTAAAACTCTATTGATTAAGATATAAAGATGAGGAGGAAAAGGCTCGTAAGGAACTCGGGAGCCCGGAATCCTGTATATATAGACCATGTCGGTCACGTGCACCGGCGGAAGAGGGCTAGTATCGTCACAGTAGGAGCGGAAAGATGTAGACTATTAGAAGGTTTTCGCAACTTTTTCCCCCAGGTTATAGGATAGCCATGAACCTACCATAAACCTTCTTCTACCTTCTTCCTAGAACTAGATGCGGTACCGTATTCAAGATCTGTATTTTCGAGTCGATACTTCGCTTAGAATTACTACTTCGACAATTCTACCTAGCACGACGCACGCCATAGCATAACAACTACATTATAACGACGGTCCACATTTTGGCTGCTCCACGCCTACATCAACATCAAACTTAAATTCACAATCACACTTCTCCGGCGTTTCAACCTCTCCCGATAACGAATTGATAACAAATCTCAGCCCCCATTCAAAGGCTTGTCCTGTCCACTCGGTTCCATCATACCGAAGTGCAAGAAACCCCACCCCCCACTTCTCCTCCGCGATGGGGGCTCGGCACGAGCACGAGCGATTCCCAGAGTGGAGATACTGTACTTGCCCATCCGTGCTTTCGCCAATCTCGTCGAGGGCCGGTCGGCGCCCCGACGTGGCTCACACGCGATGTCCACGGCGTCGATGACTTGGAGCCTTGGAAAAGGACCTGGCGCCATCACCGGGTGACAACCAGCCACAGGGGAGGGGAAGCGGCTTTTGACCCCTCATACCTGGTAACATAGTCGCTTATCACGCGAGTGGTGTAAGGACGCGACGGTTGAGCTATGGGCGTTTTTTGGCTGGCGATCGAGAGAAGAGGGGCGATCTCGAAATGCGAGTCCTCCACTCGTGGCTTGAGGAAGGGAGGGGAGAACTGAGCTCTGAGACCTGGGACTGGCAATGGGACGTTACCGTTGATGGGGAGCAAAAGGCAGGGGATCAACAAACCAGAGCTCGAAGCTGGACATACTCCGTAGCTCTGAGACTGATTCTCGCGGAAGTGCACATTCATGTGCAATTGACGATCTGAGGGGTGGAGATCTTATTCATTGATGGGAATCTTATATATGGGAAATGGCTGGGGTCGCTGACGTGAAAACCGAGTTTTTTCTTTTAAGGACGTTGGTTCGAAAGGAACTGCGTTCTTGTTGATGACATCGTTGCTGGTGGGTTCGTATTCTCGTACTGTATATCTTCACTTATACGGCGTTTTTATATAGGGAGGGGTTGATGCTAGGAGTTCGCGAAATTTTACGGGCAACAAGCATCGTTTCGTTTCATTTTCGCGAGAACGAGATAGGTCAGAATGGGGAGATTGGCAACGTTGTTACCAATTGTGGTCGAGTGTCACGAAAAGTTTTGTTTCCATGTTCTCTACCCAAAGCAAGAACAGGAAGGCTAACGGAGCGGGCCTCTGAATGTCAACACTTTTTTTTAGCAACAGTAACAGATCCATTGACTCACTGTAATAGTCACAGAGTTGAAGTGTTCGAGAAAGCAGATAGCTGTAAGCCTTTCCGATCTCTACTTCTTCTTCGAACCTAAACCTTCACTACAACCACAACGCAAATTATCAAGGGGTCAAACCTAAAAAAAAACCTTTCATTGCGCGCTGACTTCTATCCACTTCCTCTTATTTCAGATGCTTAGTATTCAATGGAGATCGAGATTTTTTATTCACGGGTCGTCTGATGCTCGATTCTCAGTATTCGTTGCAAATCGAACATAATTCACAGTTGTCGATGGATATGATTCATTACGAATCGGCTCTATTCACACTGGTCTTGCAATTTGATGGAGGCCTTTATTGCACATCGCACACAATTCACTTCTTCCATTTGTCAAGATTTGGTTGCACATCGGACAGAATTCACTTTTTGGCGGGAGGATAACGTTACAAGTAGACAAATGGACAAGTATTCACAGTGAATTTCACACCTCATTTCCCTTCCGATTCCTAGTATTCGTTGCACATCGAACATAATTCACTTTTCACTTCTTTCCGAATATGAAGACTTCGTTGAAAATCGCTTTCGATTCACACCTAGTCTTCCTTCTGACGTCCAGTATTATTTTCAAATCCACCTTTATATACGCCCATTTTCCTTTTTATCTCCAAGATACGCTGTACGGCTTTAATTGGTGAAGACCGCCATCCTGGGGCTTCTGTTTTTTTGATCTTATTGTGCTAAAAGCGTTACGGAGGATTGAGGTTAGAATGGGAGAACTCTCCCGTTTCCAAGGTCTCTGTCATTTTGGCCCTCATTGAGCTAGAGTATTTAAGAAGATTAAGACTGAGGGAGGACTGAGGCTCTAAATCAATCGCTGTGGTTTATCGAATTTTATTCATGTCCAGTGTTCTCCCAATTGCCTGTGTCTGTTGCAAATCGAACACAATTCACTTTCCGCCTTTCCTAAGCCCTGTAAATTGCTTTCTATTCACAATAGTATTGCGTCTTGGAAGAGTATTTACTTGCATATCGAACGTAATTCACGTTCTTGGGGAAGAAAAGGGAGGGGTTTCTGTTGCATTTCGAGCATAATTCACTTTGAAGCTCTTCGAGAAATGAAAATTTTGTTGCAAATCGCTTTGATTCACTTTGTCCTTTGAGAAATCCAAGATTGGGATTCACAAACTCTCAAACTCTCAAGGTAACTCGAGACTTATCACAAATCACTTACCCTGTTAATATCAAATCTCACCTTACACAACTGGGTTACCCTGTCAAGGGTTTTTTTTTGACAGGGTAAGCGAGTTGTAATACGTCGAAACTTCCAACTTCAGGATCTGGCAAATCCCGCAACGAGTCTCGCCTCTTTTCGGTTCCCTTGAAAATCGCATGCCAAACACTCCGCAGGCCTTCGAATAGTGTAACAGTGCTGTTGTTGATTGCCCCAATAAAGGTTCTATCAAGTTGCTAAATAATCGTGAAATATTCTCTGAAAAGTGGTAACTTGCCGAGCCCTATCCCTCTGGCGTGGAGACAGCCTGAATGAATTGTAAATCGAAAGCTGGGATATTCTCATATAAATCCTCTCGGATTTGCAGTATTAGGAAAGAACTGCCAAGAACAACTGAAAGTCGCCGACAACAAGCATAAGTGGAATCGGCAGCGATCCAGACAATTGGAGAATATTTTAACAACTTGGCACAATATTTTCGGTTGACACTGCTGCAGCCTGTCTATATTATAGTTGGAAGTTGAGAGAGGGGATTCTTCCTGACCTGGATATAGAGGAAGCGTGTGGGCGTTGTTATCGAGAAGTGTCTTGCTACCGAAACCCCCTTTCCAACCTCGCTTAATCATCCCCAACCCAATCGAACTTCCGTCATCCCAACATTGAACATAATCTCAACCCAACAAAATCAAACTCAGTACTCCTATAACACCAATGGTCCAATACAATGCTACCGCTTTTCAACGTGAATGCAAACTCACAGGCCGTTGTCAGTTATTGTGGTTTTCATTTCCAATTGCATATCACTTAATTTCAAGACGCAAGCACGAGTAATAGATATCCTGCACAAATTAACATTGGATTTCGAGCTACAGTATGGACATAATGGACACAAGCTAGACTAGGTATCGAAAACTACCCCCTTTTATATAGGACAGCGCGAATGAAATATGAATAACACGTTCGAATCAAGACACTTTTCTTTTCCTGGGCTTCCTCATATCCCTCGCGTTAAGTTCACTTTTACTCAAACATCACCCTCAACACCCTCTTCCCATCTCAACTCCTCATCCAGGGCCTCCTCTCTTGGCACAGACTACCTAAACTTCTCCACTTTCCTATCATTCCTTCTCAATCGGAACTATAAGCGTCGGAATATCCGTCGGCTCTCCATCATAAGTAGTTGCCACCTGACTGATAGGCCAAGGACCGATAACCTGTCTAGGAACATCATGTGGTATCCCCAACGGCGGCACATCCCCAGGGACCTCCGTAGACCCTGGATCCGCCGGAACCGTCAACGTCACGATCGGATACGGAATCGTACTTTGAGAGGAGACAGTCGGCTTCGGTCCTGGTGGGAAAGGCCAAGTAGGCTTCCCCGTTGACCAGCCCGGCCACCCAGACCATGTTGGTGTGAAGGGAGGAGAGGTTGGGAAGATGACGGTTCGGGTTGGGGTGCCGAGACTTTGGCGTTCTTCAAGGAGCGGGACCGTGACAATTGGCACGAGGATGGTGGTGTCGGAGTTGGTGAAGATGGCGGAGCGGGTGTACTCGAGATCTTGGGCGTTGCGGGCGACGGGGACGGTGAGAATGGGGAGGGTGCTGGTGACAGCGGGATCGGAAGGTTCACATCCTGGCGCGGTGAACGGTGGGGGTGGGGGTACTGGCCAGGTTGGTTGAGGCAGTAGGACAGTACGAGTTGGAGAGCCGAGTTCTTGGGGGTCTCGTTGGTCGATGGTTATTGTCAGGATTGAGACACTTCTCGTCGTCGTTGGTGCGGGGTTATCGCTGAGTGTCAAGGTAGTTGAGCTCGAGCTCGAGCTTGTAGTTGAGTATGAGTGGTGGTGGTGTGGCTTTGTGTATGTGTATGGGTGAGGTGGAGGAGAAAAGGAGAATGGAGGTGGACTCGGCTCCAGAACAGTACGGGTTGGCGATCCAAGTTCTTGAGGGTCTCGTGGGTCGATGGTTAACGTCAGGATAGAAATACTTCTTGTTGTCGTTGGTGCGGGATTATCACTGAGTGTGGAAGTTGAAATCAAGCTTGTAGTCGAGTGTGGCTTTGAGTGTGGATGAGAATACGTATTGTCAGGGAAAGGAATTGTTGAACCTTCCTGCAAGAGGGAACGAGTTGGATCTCCCATGCCTTGAGGCTCTCGAGGGTTGATGGGCACTGTTATGATGGAGACACTTCTTGTTGTAGTTGGTGCTGGATTATCGCTCAAGGTTGAAGTTGAACTCAAGCTAGTCGTCGTGTGCCAGTGCGAATGTGAGTGGTGAACATATTCCGAAGGTTTGGGCCAGTCGGGGGTTACACTTGGAAGTAGCTCACTGCGAGTAGGTGTTCCAAGATTCTGGGGAGCCCTGGCTTCTAAGGTAGGCTCTGCATCTTGATCCCGAAAGGTGATTGTTGTAAAACCCGGAACAGTGAAAGTCCAGGCTGCTGCCCGAGAGGTCGCATTGGCCACCTCATTACTGGTGGCGAAAACCTGTGGTAGAGCTGCACCGTAAACCACAGGCAGAGTTGGCAGGAGAAGAATAATAAACCGCATCGTGTATCTAAATGAAGTTAGTACTTGGATGTAGATCTTGTCTGGAGGAAAAGTACCAACCGCGGAACTTGGTTTCTTCAATTTTGAAATTTCGGTCGCGAGCGGTCCGTTTCGAAACTATCGATGAACAACTGAGCCTTCTTGTAGTATTTACATTACAAAGTACACGAAAGGCCTTGTGATCTTCCAAACGCCACGATAACAATACGAGTTATGATAAAGCCAGTATCCTAACAATTATCTGCGTGTAATTTGGACAATACCAAACTCCTCCAAGGCAGCCATAATTGCAAGGGATGTAAATGGCGACAGACGGGAAGATATGTTTGAGAGAGGTCAAAAGATAGATTTGAAGAGCCCAAAATAGAATAGTACGCGAATCGCAGGTCAAAGTGTATAGGGTTTTCATCTATTCATTTTAGCCAGATGCCGAACCAGCAGGCTGAAAAGACGGCATCAACCAACCCACCGAACAAACATGAATGCCACGATAATTATATTCCATTGTCGTATAAGAAGTAGATGGGTTGAAACCAGCGGGACGTTTTTATTCTCCAGTATGCTCTGGAAGGAAATGTTAATGAAGCCTAACCTTAAGTCTTTACTCACGAATTTAGATGGCATAGCAGCTATGTAAATCTAGGCATCGATGACCTAGCTCGTTTATAGCTTGCTGACGATTGTGCTGGCTTACAGAGCATTATTTGTATCGCTGCCAAAACCTGTTGTATACTCGGGTTTTCGGTTAAGTCCCAAATATTTTCATATTCAGAAGAATGGAAGGCCATCGCCATGCATCGCCAAGCATCCCCTGGACCAGCTCTCGATCCGCAAATTGCACTTGCATCCATGGCCTCTACATGTGGGATAATCCTGCACAGATTCAAGGTTGCCAGAAGCAGGGTCCGATGTAGAAATGAGAATGCGACTGGTACGAATGTGGTGGCCATATTCAGCATCAAAGCTGCAGCTATTTTTCGAATCTCCAGCTGTGCCATTTCATGTTTATTTCCTCGCTGGTGTCCTCGCCGGACCTAAAGCAAAGATTCAACATTGTTGAAATTACGATAGATAAGCCCATGTCGCAATGAGAGTCTGCTGGTGTCTTTACTGCCTTCCGTCTCGTCTGATGCGAAGCCATGCCAGTTTATCATTGCGAAGTGTCCCCCGGTTTTGTATATTCTCGCTCAATGAGTGACTGCGCGGGCGGAAAAACTAATTTCTCATTCTTCCGTTCTACCGATTTGAGGAGGCCAAGCTGCTGAGTTCTTCCGGCTGCTGCCTTGACTGTAGATTCGAAGTAGCTGTGTTTGATGTCACGTGCGTCCATAGAATGCTTCCGATGCCAGGTAGGAACTTGGTAAGTTAAGTAAAAGAAGTATGCGTGGTTCTGTTCTGCAATTCGACTAGAAAAAACTTGGGTTACAGGAGGGAGTGACAGGGGAGAATTGCTCGACTGTCATGAGTCCTGGCTTGATTATTGGAAAGTGCTGGAGAAAGACCAGCTGCTGCAAGTTTCCAGGGCAGCACCGGAGTACAAGATGAGCGCGTATACATGAATAATTGAAGGGATAACGCGATGAAGCAAAGGAGAGTTAAGGGACGGAGAAGAGGACGGAATGAAGCATTCGAGCACAGAGCTAGACTGAACCCGAGTTTTATGATTGAATTCGCGTGAAAGTATTGGACAGGATGGTCAAGCATCAGCCAGCCACTTCTCCATATATGGGAAAGGTAGATAGATGGGTAGAACATACCTAGGTAGGTAGAAGGAAAGAGGTATTCCTATACCGTATTTTGGCGTCGAGATACCGTAACTCCTCGCAGGCCAAGTCCAGCTTCTTTAGAGATACAGTAGAAATAATGGCGGCAACGATGGCAGTATGGCAGAGACGAGGAATACGCTAGCAGTGACCAAACAAAAAAGTCGCGAACAAAAAAGGAAAATATCTCGACTTTGCATAAACGTGCCAAGCGTTGAGCTGGAGAGGTTCGCAATCGCAACGGCCAAAGCACGGGCCAGCTGGTGAGCCATGCCTGACCCTGACGCGCCCATCTTCGTGAATCGTCCCATCTTTTTCTTCTCTGACAACGGTCCACCCTCTTCGAACGCGTTCTTATGTGTGGAGTATATCTTCGTTGTTCGCCACTGAGGTCTGTACCTCCGTAGTTCCTCATGGAGGTCTCTTCTATCGAAGTACGTGATGCTACCCTCCTCGAGTCCTCGCGGAGGGCGACAACGACGACACCACGATTCGCAATACTTGTTGGAGCAACTATGACCATAATAACGATCGAGGTACAGCTCGCGAACGCGGAAAACAAAAGATTTTATTATTATGACTTGTTGATATGCCTGGAAGAAGCAAATCTCAAACCGCGGCCGCCTCTGAGACTGGCGACTGTCGATCCTTCAGCAATGCAAGCACAACCCCGCCCCTCACGCGACCATCGGAGTTCATGCCCATGGGATGGAAACCTCATGCAAGGCAAATCGTCCCATCTACACGCTTGAAATGCCTGCGAGCCAAGATGGTCTGGCAGATCCAGATGGAAAGCATTGAGCTCATGGTCCGAGCCAAGTGGTACGAAGTTACTCGGTAGGTAGGTATATGATCTGCCATTACCCAAGATGAGTATAGGTCTTCTGGCTTTCTATTCTGTTCGCAGTCTTTCCTTTAATCTTGTCCCTGAGTACTTTCTTTAATTCAAAATGCGTTATTCGATCTTTCTTTCGCTCGTTATCCCTGTAGCGCAGGCTCAACTCCATACTCTAGCAAAATCAGCTGTAAGTATTTCAACATGTACGAGAAGAAATGCACTAATCAATAGAGCAGGGTCTGAGATACTTCGGTTCTGCCACCGATAATATTGAACTTACAGACAAACCCGTCATCGCTATCCTCACGAACATCAGTGAATTTGGTCAGATTACGCCAGGGAACTCTCAAAAGGTGGGTTGTAATCGGAGCTGAGGAGCTTTTGCTGTTGATCACAAAGTTGATGACGGATATCTAGTGGGACGCGGTTCAGCCTCAACCTAATACTTTCACTTTTACGAATGGAGATGCAATTGCTACTCTGGCCCAAAATAACTCCCAACTTTTAAGGTGTCACAACTTAGTATGGCACCAACAGCTGCCAACTTGGGTACAAAACGGAACGTGGACAAATGCGACCCTCACGGCAGCCCTACAAAATCATATCACGACTGAGGTTACGCATTATAAAGGACAATGCGCTAGCTGGGACGTGGTGAACGAACCGCTGAATGACGACGGTACATTTCGTCAAGATGTCTTTTTCACAACCATGGGCGAATCTTACATCAAGATTGCCTTTGATGCGGCCGCAGCAGCAGATCCAGATGCTTTACTTTACTATAATGATTTCAGCATTGAAAATCCGGGACCAAAGACCACCGCTGCCTTGAAACTCGTCAAGAGCCTTAAGGCTTCTGGAACAAAAATCGATGGCGTAGGGCTGCAGTCGCATTTCATTGTTGGCTCAACTCCATCAAAAGCCGTTCAGATGGCCAATCTTAAGTCTTTCGTCGATCTCGGCGTCGAAGTCGCCATCACAGAGTTGGATATTCGGATGAAACTGCCAAATACCACCGCGCTGGACACCCAACAGGCTACTGACTATCAGAGCACCGTTGGTGCATGCGTGGCGACCACAAATTGCATTGGTATTACAGTCTGGGATTTCGATGACAAGGTCAGCTGCTCTAGCCAAGCCGAGTATCTGCTTATACTAATGCCCTTTAGTACTCTTGGGTCCCAAGTACGTTTCCTGGAACTGGTTCTGCCTTACCGTTCGATGCGAACCTCAACAAGAAAGCTGCCTACTTCGGAATTGTAGCAGGACTTACAGGCGCAGCTAGTAACAACACTGGCTCGTCAAATGGCAGTAAAAATACCCCAGCATCCAATTCGACCAAGCCAGTTACAAGCAATTCAGGCATCTCGAATTCGGGTGCTTCGAAAAACTCTACGACCCCGACCAGCTCAAATTCAAATACGACAAAGGCTACTGCTTCTCCTTCTGCGCCATTATCTAAGCAGACGGGTAACCTTGCTTCTACCTTTGATGTTCCTATCTGGCCATCGATTCTCTTCTGTCTGCTGTATGGTGCCCTTTTATTGTAAATACATTCCTGCATATTTCGTGTACCGTATCAATTGGAATACGAGACCCCCCTTTTCTCCCATTTTGACTTTGATTCTCTCTTATAGATCTTGCACAATGAGGTCAAAATGTGAGAGACCCAGGCAATGGGAGAGGCTCTCCCGTTCGGCCTTAATTCTCTGTAATAACCTGAGAGAATTGACCTTATAACGAGCGAGAAGGGGGAGGGTCTTGTATTCCAATTAATGTGATACCTACAATGGATTCTCGTGAACGAAGCGACGAATCAGTGACAAATATATAAGTTTCAGGTACACAAAAGCCTCCAAGTCAGACCCGAAAGCCATTACTAACCTCCGAATTCTCTTAATTTCGTCTTCCTAGACATGAAAGCCTATCAGCATTTATTTTTTACTCAGCATTCGCAGAGACTTGGTACTAAATATGGATAGTCTTGGGCGCTTTTTTTTTGTTTGATTCTGCGTAGCAGTAGCCCCTCGCGCCTTCCTCAAGAAGTGTCTTGAAATTGGCCATCCGAAGCGAGACTTGAAGCAACATCTTTTTATTTGCACCATCCACTCATCAACATCAAAGTCTGCATCAGTATGCTTGTACTCTACACATTTCCATAACTTGTATTGTTAGTAAGATCATGCATCTCAACGCTTTGAGTATGTTTGCACTGTCCGCCATCATTATCGCTCTCTTCACGACGCCCATTCTCTCGCTTTCTACAGCTACAGCTTCACATCGTCGGCAAGCCTGCAACGGCATATCTATTCGCAAGGAATGGGGAAGCGCTTCTCAATCAGAGCGTGATGCATACACTCAGGCGGTGATGTGTATGACGACAAGGCCTTCACGAATCGGGCTGACTACGAGCATGTACGATGATTTTGCATGGGTACACTGGAAGATATTCGAAGAAAGTAGCTGATCCGCATCTACAATTGGTAGAAATCATTGCAATGCTGACATTGCGCAGTTCACTTGCTTGGTGCAGAAATATTGGCACAATTCTTGCCATGGCATAGGTATTGCTCATCCCTGCTCCAAGCACCCCAAGCAAAGCCAACTTGCGCTTCTACGAGACTCGTACTAATTTAAACCTCGCAATAGATATTTCAATCATGCCTACGAAGTAGCACTTAAGCAATGCGGATACACGGGATCGATGATGTATTGGGATTGGACTCTGTACGCCTCGGATCCCTTCAACAATCCCGTCTTCTCCCCTACCACTGGCATTGGCGGTGACGGTGTTCGGTCTCCTTCCTGCACGTACATTCCAGACTTGCCTCAGCAATGCGTGGCTTCGGGCCCTTTTGCCAATTTACGACCAGCTTACCTCGACTCCCAACTTAAACCGCATAGTTTGACAAGATGCCTTACTTGCAGTTCTCCGACGATGCATAGCGAGAGTTGGACGGCAGAGGTGTTGGAGCGGATCCAGAGCGTACCTAGCTATAGGCAATATTGTCATGATTTATACATGGGCCCTCACTTGAGTGTACACGATGCGATTGGGGGGGATTTTCCGCAGATGACTAGTCCTAACGGTATGCTATTAAGTTCTATCTCGCCCTTCTTGTTTCCTTCCAGTGCAAACGACATTCTTTTGTACGGGCTGACTCTCGGATTCGTAGACCCGTTCTTCTTCATGCACCATACCCAAGTTGATCGACTCTGGTGGAAGTGGCAACAAGCAGACCTCCAAAATCGACAATTTCAATACAGTGGGCAGAATATCATCATAGGGGGCAGGCCAACTGATGCGGCCCTTACTGATGTACTACACATGTTGGGTTTGGCTCCGGATGTCACTGTGATGGATATGATGAATACCGAGAATGGTATACTCTGTTATCGTTACGATCGATGATTGAAGAAACGCGGAACGAGAATTACAATAGAACACCAACTACTTTCAAAAACTTGTGCTGCCAGAAAATATTCGATTGCGATGAGTTCCGATACTTACGGGCAAAGAAGGAAGAAAGACGCAACGCGCCAATTGAGCTCGCGCAAAATCGACATGGTGGGTGTGATGTGATGTTTCCGAAAAGGGGAAAAGAGAAAACTCGCGAGAATAATGCCCCAAACGGCGCTGCGTTCTCATAAAGGGACGGTGAAAAATTAGGAACGAGCCCCTTTCTCTCGGAGCAGATCCGTTGAAAGACACAAAATTATGGACTTCCGGGTCTACCAATCTCTTCAACCCGTTTTCAATCTTCCAGTGACCCTCAATTACCCCGAGCCAGAGCGTCAAGAAAATGGAGATGGAACAGCTCAGAATGTTAACCAGTGAGTTTCCCCATGGAGCACCCGCTGTGAATGGCAGCAAAAGTCGGTGGGCAATGGGCATGCTCTCCATTTTATTTCTGCATCTTCTCCGTCTTTCTCCGGATCTCGCTACCCAAAAATCACGCCCTCCTGCATGCAAGTGTGAGTTGAGAAGACGTCAGTTGAGAGTCGAGACGGATGAAGTCTCGCGATTAAACGTCGTCGGAGAGACTCCGGGCTATATATTGTATAAAATTTCTGCGTTGAAGTGACGTCAATGGCCGAGGTGAGCTGTTGTCGTTGTCGTTATCGTGGGTATGCGTGGGGGTCTTGGCAGATCCTCGGGTAGTCGAGATGCCAAATCAGAGCATTCTGTGGCGTGCAGGGACCCTTTTAACGGCCGATCGTCAGGGGAGGAACAGGGAAAGATTGCCGCGTCCCGGCGCCATCGCTTGAGCCTCAACCTTCGCACTTCCGCAGCGGCCACGACATGTCTTCTCGTAAATCTCGTGAACCACTCACATCGAGGCATCCAACTCTCCCTGCTTACGTTGCCAAGGGATTGCGACTTAAGCGAATATCAATCTCAAGGTTTTGAGAGACGGGAACCACATTTGTGGGTTCAAGGTGCAGAAGTGTGGATGCAGAGTGCAGAACGGGCAGATGCTGGGCGGAGGCTTGTTTCTCAGAGGCGCCAACCTTAATCTATCGGAAGGGAAAAGGTGGAAAGAGTGGTTCGCAGAAGCTCTGAGAGATCGGATCGCTGGATATTCTGCGAGGGCTCCCTGTCGAATGCATGAGGCTCGACGGCTCGTCTCTCGACCTCACGACCTCGACGACGACGTTGGTGTTGTGACGACTGGTGGCAATAGCCTCAAGCAAGTGAGTAATGGGTATTCTCACAACACCATCATGCGTTTCAGCTCCCCTCACAACTGCCGGCGCGTTATTTCACGGCTCCTCCCACCCGCTCGTATGGTCTAGAATCCATTTTCTCAGAGTCGGCGCTTTTGCGGACGCGTATCCACCGCCCCATCTTCAACGTCAAGTTGTTCAATTTTGCACGCTGTGAAGGGCCGAAATGGATGGACGACATGACGACGAGCTCTGGGCCGTTCTGTCAACTTTTAGGGGTGGACTGGTCGGCTTTCCAAGATCCTTTGGGGCACGGAGAACGGCGAAGCTCGGGTTCGGGCCTTTGAGGAGATCTCGAGTTGAGTGCCTGCGATGAGGAATGAGAAATAGGTATTATCTACTAAAGTAGGTCGGCGAGGGCTAGGCAATATGAGTAACAGTACAGAGTATTAATATCAGTAAGTTCCTCTACTTAAGAAGATCACAAGAATAACTTTGATATAGACCAGCCGGCATTTGAATGAAGGAAATCCAATCAATCCTATATAGTCTCACGTGATGTGCGCGAGACAGCGATTTCACGCGTTGGATTTGGCCGCGCTTCGACGCCGGCGAGGATATATTTGTGGAATTGTGGTTCCCCCATATGGCAAACCCGAGTTTCTCCACCCCCTTGATTTGTTCTTTGGTCACGATGGGGGAAGAAATTCTAAAGCTGGAGATTTTGAGTGGTGCCGTCAAACAGGCTGGTGCTGGTCCGGTATCAACCGGGCCATTCTCTGGCACCTGTCAACCGCCAAACTGGTCATCACCATTCACTTTCTCGCTTTCCGTCGTCACCTTCCGTCTCTTCGGTACGTTCCTCAGGTTGACAACCCAACAGGCAGGGAGACAGCAGGCACGCTTGTCCCAAACGGGGATTCTTCTTTTCTTCCACCCGCACTCCCACAAACGGGCATCCACAAATTTCTTCTCCTCATATAGCTCTCCATCCCCCATTCCCCAGACCTCTTTTTCCTCCTCTCCATCCTTCCTAATATTTCTTACACGGTCAATACTGTAATCATGGGGCTCTTCAAGAAAAACAACGGCGCCGTTAATGAGAAGGACGCGACCAGCTCTCCTTCGGAGACTGAGCGCAACTCTTCTGTCTCTCCCGCAGATCTTGCTCATGTTGGAGCTACGGCGGAAGATGAGGAGAACGCGCCGCCTGCGACTTTGAAGGCTTGGATCCTGGGTGCCGTCGCCTCAATTGGTGGTTTTATGTTTGGTTATGAGAGTGGTCAGATCAGTGGTATGTAGACCCGATGACTGCTGGACTTTGCGATGGCTGCTAACACAATATGCAGGTTTCCTCAACATGACCGACTTTCTGGAGCGCTTTAGCGAGGATGGCGTATTCTCTCCTGCTCGCCAGGGCACAATCGTCGGACTCCTCTGTATCGGTACCCTAATTGGCTGTCTCTTGTCTGGTGATCTTTGTGATCGAATTGGTCGCCGTTACATGATCTCTGCTTCCGCCTTCTTCTACATTGTCGGTGTTATCATTGAGATCACCAGCTCTACCCATTGGGTCCAGTTCGCCATAGGACGTTTAGTTGCTGGTCTCGGCATCGGTGCTCTCTCTACTTCAGTGCCTATGTACCAGTCCGAAAGTGTTCCAGCAGCAATCAGAGGTATCATTGTCAGCTCCTATCAATTGTTGATTACCCTTGGTATCTGGACTGCATACTGCGTAAGTCATCCATTCTACCCGTATTTCAAGACTATTTCCTGCTGGCCCCTTTTGTGATTGAAACCCAAAGGCTTGTACTATAGAACTACCCCTAACATTTCCCACAGGTCAACTTCGGTACCTCGGCTGCTTATACCAACTCGGCACAATGGAGAATTCCCAATGGTCTTTCCGCTCTTTGGGCTATCATTCTCGGCACTGGTATTCTCTTCTTGCCAGAGTCTCCCCGATACGATTACCGCAGCGGTAAGGAGGACAGAGCTCGACGCACCATGGCTAGTTTGATCAAGGGAGGCGAAACCCACAGCTTTTGGGTAGAGAAGCAAGTTCACGAAATTGTTATACAACAACAGGCCGAGAATGCAGGAGGAGACCACCCATGGTACGAGTTCGTTACTGGACCTCGCATGTTGTACCGTGTTATCCTAGGAATGATCCTTCAAGCTGGTCAACAACTTACAGGTGCCAACTTCTTCTTCTACTACGGCACAACCATTTTCAAGTCAACCGGTATCTCCAACTCCTACATCACCACCATTATTCTCGGCTCCGTCAATGTCCTCGCAACTATTGGTGGACTCTATATTGTCAAGGCTGTTGGACGTCGTGTAGCTCTCATGTGGGGTGCCGCTGTTATGTGCGGTTGCTTCCTCATTTACAGCTTTGTCGGACACTTCCTACTTACCGGTACTGATTTGCTGGCCGCAAAGGCTCCAGGTGGAGTTCTGATCGCCTTCACCTGCATCTTCATCGCCGCGTTTGCCACTACCTGGGGTCCCTTGGTCTGGGCCATTACCGGAGAGATGTACCCAGCCCGTTACCGTGCCCCATGCATGGCTGTCGCTACTGCATCCAACTGGCTCTTCAACTTCCTCATATCCTTCTTTACCCAATTCATCGTCAACGCCATCGACTACTTTTACGGTCTTGTTTTCGCCTGCAGCACCTTCGCCCTATTCTGGATCGTCTACTTCTTCGTCATGGAGACCAAGGACCGCACCATGGAGGAAATCGACACCATGTTCATCACCGGTGTTCCCCCACGCAAGAGTGCCTCGTGGAAGCCTTCTGATTTGGGCGCCGAGGGTACCTCTGCTGTCAACACTGACCAACTTTACTTGAAGGCTGGCGGTAAGGACATCAAGAAGGTCGAGGGTGGCCGTGATGGCATGCTTCAGCATGACGAAACTCTCTTCCCTGAGAACCCAGAGGCTCCTAAGACCGCGACCGATTCAGTCTAATCTGCTCCGCTTCCAATCTCTACATCCAATCAGCTGAACTCGACCGAACCAACATGAGCGGGGCGGAAGATGAGCGACAGTGTGTATTATACCCTTTTAACAGTTTGTAATTACGGTCCAAATGGGACGGACGGACGGATATCGATAGATGTTCCTCTATTTTTTTCTTCGACACTTTTGCGCTTTCATCTTTTGCGACCATCGGTATAAAGTTAGGGACGTGGGATCTGCTGCTATTTCAAACATCGAACTTATTTTTTGGTTTAGTTAGTTTGCCTGCGCTTGCTTCCTGATATGAAATAGATGGAGATATGGGTCATGGACGTCTCGAGCAGAGAGCAAGAGCGTTCGTATAGAGTCGGTTCAGAGATGATTGATAGATCAGAGAAATAAATAAATAAATAAATGAGCTCTGTGTTCCGAATTTGGGTGTCCTATTTACTTGTGAGATTTTTGGCAGACTGAGATTGAACTATGATGGACCAGAACAACAACTTGATATAACATCTTAGGTTCGTTACTGTTACTTTGTAATCTTGGTCATCTACTCGAGAATTGGTTTAGATGTGATCCCTCATCTCTTCCGTCTTTTAACCTCAATCCTCTCTGGAAATTCTGGCATATTGAAGCTCAAAATGGGAGAAGTCTGGTCCCTGAACACGACAAACTCCCATCCAGACCACAACCATCAGGTTAGAAATTGAGAGTTGAGAATGGAAGAGATTGTGACGCGCCAAATCGGTTGGTACTCTATCTCAAGCTGATAGAGAAGAGGGATACGGACGTCTATAAATAGGAGCGATAGTAGGGAATTGATGGGGTATCGAGATATGGGGTTTACCTTAGCTGGTGAGGTTGGTAGTTTGACTACAGAGCAGATACAAACTATCAAAAAGTACGTACTGTACTTGCTCCCAAAGTTATTGTAAATTAAAGCTCTTTTGCTCGCCATCACTTACTTCTCTAGAATAAAATGCAAAGAGGACTTTCGGTAGCAACCTACCTTCCAGCAACAAATCATCCCCTCTTCACTACGTTCGGACGATACAGCATTTCAAAATCGACTCTTAGCTATTGAAGCTGGGAACGAGATACTTTCTCCCGTCCTGAACGATGGGTGTTGCAGTATTGGTAGATTTTAGAACTTGGTGTGATGGAGAAGTCTTCATGGTTTACCAAAGGCGAGGGCAAGGATTGTTTGATGTTTGTGTTGATGTCTGGGTTTGAGGAGGAGGAGATGGGGTGGCATTTATAAGTAGATATGTGGGGTTGGGAGTGAGTGGAAAGAGGAATGAATGAATGATCAATTTAAATGATTTGTTTTGCTGTACGAAGAATAAGGGAGGTGCAATATTTGAAGGGGGCAGGTGGATATCTATGAACTACTGTATCGGATTATTTATTGGAAGGCTGGAGTTTTTGATGCAGCTTTGAACGGAGGTACAAGTACTTGGTATACCGGAATTACAGCGCGTGTGGTGTGAGGTTTGTGAGTTCGTGAGTTCGTGAAGGGGAAGAGTTGTGATATGATTAATGCCGCACTGATTTCGTGGAGCTGTTGTTTAGTTGGGTTGAGTGTTGTGGTGGAGAATTGCGCTGTGGGGTTAAGCGAGATGGGAAAGGGGGTTTCGGTAGCAAGACACTTCTCAACAACAACGCATTCTCGTGCTTTTTTACTTCCAGATCACACACCTACGAACTCTCCTAATCTTGATTATGCATCCCATAAAGACAGAGTTTCTCCACGACTCCGATGATATCCCAGTTGTAGTCCGGTTGCCCGAACAACATCTGAATATACCCATTGGATGAGACAATCAAATTCTTCATGCGCCTGTTCCACATTACGTCTGTAAATAGCTTAAAGTTAGCTGTGTGGGCAGTATTTATTGTTGGACAGTGAAATGGAGAAAGATGTGGGGCAGGAAATAGGTTAGATTGAAGCGAATATATCGTATACATAATATTTAGATGTTGCAAGGTTTGCAGAATTAAATAGAGGCCAATGAATCTTCCAGGACCCCCATCCAGAACGAGCTATGATTTAAGTATATACTTTAACCAAAAATAGCATAAATTACCTGATCACCCATTCAAAATCTGGAGGGACTCTACGAAGGTTGGGAAGGACAGACTTCGATGAAGCCTTGTGTGCTTTTCTGCAACACGGTTTGTTGAGTGTGATTACTGGAACAGATACTGTATTCAACTCTTGCTGGAAGTCGCAGTGGTGTATAGCGTATTGATATATGGGGGTGAATTTTCAAAAATTTCAACAGGAATGGCGCAAGTTTCAGCAGCACTTCCAGTTTCGGCAACAAACCTCCCACCATAAATCTTAATATTTCCTGCATCACACCTGATCAATTTATTTCAACTTGGAAAAAAGCATTTCCCCTAGTCTGACCAACCCTGGTTCCTTGAAAGTCATACCTTACATTATAATGCAGGTTGCAGGCGAAACACGCTCAACCCTGATTTGACAAGAATCGAAGAAGGCGAGAAGAGTGCTAATTTATCCCCGCAGTGCAAGAAACGCATTTATAGGTAGAATTACTGAATGAGATGGAGAAGAGCAAAGTTTTTGTGATGCGAGGGAAAATAACTTGTTCTGACCCTTGCCCCCTTTTCTTTAAGCGAACATCAATCCCGCAATTCCGACACTTCGAATTCAAGGCTATCAACAAATGGTATCGAGTACGCTCAACACTTCATGCTCGGGAATTATCCTCTTGGCCACCTGGTTCTACCCTGGCTGGGTTAAATTCTCTAGATATCTGACATTTTTGATGACGATACAGTAGCCGTCACGGTTATGAACTCCAGGCTAGGGAACGGCATGGCTTTGTCCTTCCCGCATAACCAGCGCCACAACGTCAACTTGAATTTTAGACAGATCAACCATTTCTCAGTAAAAAAGCCTACCAGTAGATCTAAAACCTTGAGACACAAACGCAAAGATGTGGTTACTAACCGTATTGACAGTAACTTGGTTTTCGGTAGCAACTTTCATCCTACTCACTTCACCAGGATAATTTAGTGCCCTTCCATAAGCTCGTCCTTCCCCTTGCTACTTCGGAGTGGGAGAGAGCGCACACGCAAAAGCTAAAAGTGAAGACGACAGAGTCGGTATGACACACACGGGCTGAGAGCGACATCCAGGCTGCCTTTGGACCAGAATACCCCTTGGCCGGCAGAAAACCCAGCAAGAATATAAACCTCACCTCACTGTGCAGTTTGCGTGATACTGTACTCGCAAGTATATTAATAAACTCGCTGTAAAGTAGGCCTAAATCTCCAAGTAATAAAATCGATTAGCTCTAATTGTTTACAATTTAGCACGGGAGAAAGATACAAGCAACTGAAATTCGGTGCCTGGCCCCTCTTGAAATCTCATGTATATCCGTCTCAATTATCATAGATTCATAAATACTAACTAAAGCTTGGTTTCACGATCCGCTCGAGATAGTCAGATCAAGTGTTCATCAAACCAGGAAACAGCCTGAGAGAAAGCGGCCTCCTTGGCAAATTTCTCAACCTTCTTAGACAGATCGCATCTAACGGAGAATCCGTGACTGGTACCGCTGTAGAGGTTGATCTGGTATGGCTGCTTGGTGTCCTTGAGAATAATCTCAGATTTGTGGCGCTTCTCAGTAGTGAAAATCTCATCAGTTTCCGCAGCAGCGATAGAGACGGGTCCAGTGACAGCAGCAAGTTCTGCCTCCTCAACGAACCTAAATCATACGTCAGATGCTGGAGTACGGAAGTGGAGATGGGTGAAAAACTTACGATGGGTGAGCTAAGAATCCGACATCAATACCCTTGCCCGCAGCCTGGAAACGAACAGTGTATTTGGCACCCTATTCATAAGCATTAGTACTTGAAACACAACACGAATTCAAGTCATGGGGAAACATACAAAGCAGTATCCAACAGCTCCAATCTTCGTATATCCCTTTCCCTTCAAATATGCAATAGCCTTTTCAACAATTGGGTCGACTGCTTGGAAAGTGTGGGGGTTATCTCCGCTAGATCCCTTAGTCAACCAAGCCATAATGTCGAAGCCCTCGGGTCTGTTGAGGGGAATTGCGTCGCCGTTGAAGATGTCGGGAATGATGGTGTAGTAGCCATTTGCGGCGTATTGATCTGCCATCAACTTGCTGTTTTGCCAAATACCAAGAACATCGGCAAGATAGATGATAGCGGTGTCTTTGTGAACACTGCCAGTGGCCTCAGCAACGTAGGTTTCAATATCGCCAATCTTGGTGATGGTTCCGGTAGGTTCGCCCCTGCGTGAAGAGGTATGTTAGCGCAACAGTTCGGAAGTGATTGGAAGACATGACGGTCGTTTAGTGCTACCGCAGCGAACAGGATATTGAACGAGAGTATTGATTTCGGAGACATCTCCCCCGAAAAGCGTAATATTTTAGCATTTTCTTTCCATCACTAATCCATATATCTGCAGCGGCGGCTCGACGGTGGTTAGGTGCATGTTGGCCTACATAGACTATAGACCACCTAACCACCTAGTGCGGGGTCAACCGAGGGGTATGCCACTTACTCGTGCTTCACACCAATGGTGCAACATCTAGCTGGTGCGTTGGAAGCCATTGTGTTGGTTGAATGGGTGAGAATTTGATGATTTCGAGAGAGGATGTTTGTATGAAGACAGAGAAGTCTCTGGTGTTTGAATCCAAGTTATAGAAGGCGGACGAACCTTTTTATTTGAGTGAGGGGCTCGAGGGGCAATTGACGCAATCCAAACTGGCCGGGTGGGGTTGACGGATGACAAATATTTCGATGCCGACCATCTCCATTATTATTTCCGTTAATTCCGCGGACTCGTTATCTTAGTGGACCGCGTATCGGCGTATCCAGCAGCCTAAGTATTAAGCGCCGGGCCGTTACGCGCCAAAATAAGCGACCAAATTTCTCTGGATTGCGCGCATCTTGTATCCTCAATTTGATGAAAGACGAGCTTCGGTAGCCAATCCACATCACCCCCATTCCATCCCACTATCAATGGCTTCAAAAGTTGTTAGCCGGGCTCCCTCGAGGCTGGGAAAGAAGCAAATTTTTCTGTATGGATTTACCACTTTAACTCCTTCCCCTTGCAAGACTTCTATCTCCGTACATGCAACTGACCTCCGACATAGGCCAAACTTCCAGCTCACACTCCTCCGCACTCCCGAATTCCCTCCTACCTTTGCCTCCTTCATCGTACCTCTCAACCTAAATAAGCTCGACTTGCGCGATTACCTATGGAATTGTTACGGCATCTCCGTTCGCGGAGTCAGATCATACATCCAGCTGCAGAAAATCAGACAGGATAAACCAAACGCGAAGAGAGTAGCGCCTAGGAGATGGTACCGACCACGGAGTATCAAGAAAATGATGGTAGAAATGGATAAACCTTTTGTGTGGCCAGCAGAGCCAGAGAGCTTTGGAGAGTATGTACACCCGCTAGATTCAGCTGCATCCGGACGAGGATTTTTATTACCTTCATGCATGCGCCTGCTACGAGAATGGGATTGGGGAATATAGTGCTAACTAATACGCAACAGTTGGGATCAAGACTTTTTCAAGACGGTACAAAAGGAGAGAGAAGCCTCAGAATCAACGTTCAGACCAGACTACAAAGAGAAGCCAAATCCAGAACGAAAGTCCATTGCCGAGCAAGCAAAGGAAATTCTATCGGGGAAAGAAAAATGGGAACCGCAGGATGAGTGGACGGAAATCGAGAAAGATGTGGAGGTCGAGCGAAGTGTCGATGTATAAGGAATGTCACGAATTGGGAAAGGAATGTACAGTATGTATAAATATTCAGCATGGGGTCTTTGAGCTATGTGGCATCAAGACTCTGTTTGCTCTGTCCAATGATCTTTGGTTTGGAATTTCAGCGTTTCATTGCCCCAAGACCACCACCCATCCGTCAAGTTCCTCGCGAATATCTCCAAAGCTGAGTATTCTGGCTTGCCAATTGATTCTTCAAACAGGGATTTCAAGTTTGGTTTCCTCGAATGTAGCTCTGAAACAGCAAATATTACTCTCCTCTTCAGATCTCTCACACTAGCTCTTCCTTGCTTTGCATGCCCAACAAGCAAGATTTCATATGGTTTTCTCCATAATGAGTCCAACTCGCATATGGGCTCTCCATGTTGGGTGACCTTTACCCAAGTCCATTCCTCTACAAGCTCAACACCCCACTCATCAAACAATCCACCTTCCGATAGCAACATCTCGCGAAAGGCAGGTTTGTTGGTAATCCAAACAGCAATGAAGCCTCCTAGAGCTATATGCTCCTTGAGGGGCATCGAAGATAGCAACCCTTCCATTTCCAGATTGGAATACGAAAGGTCGTAGGCGTTTTTCCTTCTCGCTGAGCGATTTGGCCAAGGTGGGTCCATTACAATAAGGTCGAACTGTGGTGCACACTCTTTGAAGATGTTAAGTGTTTCGCTGACGTCTCCGTATATCGTTGTCGAATGTGGTGGCATTCGAGCTACCGGCTCACCTGGTCGTGAGCTGACATAAGTCGACGATGCTGTTGGATTTCGAAATAAATAGTTATGCTCTGTAGCGTCGCTTGGGGGAGTTGAGCAACAGGATCCAGGTTTCTGAGGTTCCTTGACAGCAACTTCTCGAGACCCTCTCACCTCTTCCACCGCATCATCATTAACCCTCCTCCTCTTATTTTCCCGACCTTCCTCACTGTGCTTACCTACCTTGCTCACAAAGCGCGGCAAGCACCATTCCCCCTCATAACTCTCCATAACCTCTGCCAAAGCAAATTGCAGACGCTTCTGAAGTAGCAAATCTTCAATTGGCACTTCCCCTAGTCTTTCTCTTGCTTTTTCAGATTTCGGCTCCACTGATGGGAAGGGAGTTTCGATGGCGTTGCATGAGATGAGTCTCTCACGGCAATCTCCTTGTGCCAGCTCGATCGAACGGGGAATGTCAAGGATTGTGATGGAGGCATCCTCGTTTTCGTAGAGGATACAGGACATTGGGATGGAAGAATAAGAGATAGGGAAATCGGACAACAGTAAGTTGGAAAAAGTAAAAGCAATTCGAAATGCAATGCGCGAGAGAAGAACTGAAGGGAGTATGACTTCCAAAAATACCCTACGTATCACGTGGTTCTGATTTAACAAACAGCGAATTAAAGTTTGATTGCTTTCATCCGAGCCCTATTTCTAGAGAGATTTCAAAACAAACATAGCAACTGCTGCGAAACTTCTTTAGAAATGACCTCGGGATTGAGTCAATTCGGTGTTACTCAAATAACAAGCTGCATTGAGAATATTTGCTCTCGGCTGCTTCATAGTCGGCAAGTCGCGGGTTAAATCTTTGCCGAAGGCCGCTTGCGTTCGTTTGCATGACGTTCCGAGGCACCAGGAGAATCGCATTTCACATCAATCCCCATATTCTACCCCACAGCCTTCAACCTTCACCACAACACCAGATTGATTATCTCTACCTGGCAGACACACGACTTACAAAGTATTAACTCCACGACGGAATGCCCACCTCACTCTACGCTAGCAACAGATAACCAGAGCCTCTCGGGCGGCAAGGAATGCCCTCGGCCCTCTTGGACAATGTCCCCACTCCCGCCATACTCCAGGACAAATCACAAGAGATGAACGATGTGCGCAGGAAGAGGCTGGCGGTCTGTCCGACGGACGACGAGGCGACAGCTATAACACGAAAGCCTTCAAAGCAAACTTTTGACTACGTATGGAGGACTGGGGTAGCTGGAGGATTGGCAGGATGTGCTGTATGGCCCAAATTCGGGGAATAGCTTCAAGTTACTGATGAACCGTCTTGCAGGCCAAAACTCTCGTCGCTCCTCTTGACAGAGTTAAGATTCTTTTCCAAACCCAGAATCCGCAGTATGCCAAGTATTCCGGGTCTTGGGTTGGCGTTGCGACCGCCATGAAGAGCATTTATACGGAAGATGGAACAAGAGGACTTTTCCGAGGACATTCAGCCACGCTGATACGAATCTTTCCTTACGCGGGTATTAAATTCCTTGCCTACGAACAAATAAGAGCAGTCATCATTCCAAGCTCCCAGCACGAAACCCCCATGCGACGACTTGTTAGTGGATCATTAGCAGGCGCAACATCAGTCTTTTTCACATACCCGCTCGAAGTTATACGTGTACGATTAGCCTTCGAAACGAAACGAGATTCAAAATCCTCGCTCTCACAAATATGCAAACAAATATACAATGAGGTTCCCCCACCTCCGAGAACTACACCTGGTTCAGCAGGTGTTGCTGTAGCCGATGCAGTCACTCCAAAATCCGGGCTCGCCAACTTTTATAGAGGGTTTTCTGCTACAATGATGGGAATGTTACCATATGCAGGAGTATCTTTCCTAACACACGATACCGCCGGAGACGTCTTGCGCCACAGCTCTATCTCCCAATATACCACACTCCCCAAACCTGCAAACTCACCACCAAACAAACCACCACCTTTACGGTATTGGGCAGAACTCTTCGCAGGAGGAGTAGCAGGACTTGTTTCACAAACCTCGGCCTATCCATTAGAAGTGATCAGAAGAAGAATGCAAGTAGGTGGTACCGTGGGAGACGGCCATAGATTAAATGTCGGGGAAACAGCGAGGATGATTCTAAAAGAGAAAGGACCCGCGGGTTTCTTTGTCGGTTTGACAATTGGATATGCAAAGGTCGTTCCTATGGCTGCTGTTAGCTTTTATGTCTATGAGCGAGGAAAGACTTGGTTAGGCATATAGATTGGGAACACGACACCCCTCAATGGCACCTTGCTTTATTAGCCTCCGGGCAGGATTTTTCATTGCGGGATTTTTCATTTTGCGTCATTTGTGAGTTTGTTGCATTTCGCAGTTGATGTATATTGCCGTTGTTCACTGCCGAGATGGAATTCTCTGCGCCGTCCCCACCATTGAGGTACGGCAACGTTGCCAAGGTCAGCTCATATTTTGGGTCTGGTCTGATCTAGACCGCATTTTCGAGGCCATTTTCGTTAGCGAAGTCGAATTGAAGGTGTTAATTGTTGGTTTTGAATTTAGCCGGTGCTCGATCGTGGCATCATCGTTTGTTGGCAAGCTGCGTGTTCAGCAAGCTGATCTCGTTCTGAGGTGTGAAATGGTGCCATGAGTCGTTTGACTCGTTTCCATGTCTCGCTCATTTTCGGCTTTTTGGAATTTTCTTTTGTCAACATTATCAGCCACTTCTTGGTATTCCGTTTTATGCTTTTTCCTATTCTTCAATGTTCATGTAGGGGAGAGGATGAAGTGAGTACGTCAAAGATCCGAGAGCTTGCTGGGCGTATATCTATGGGAACAGCAGTATCACAATCTTGGCCTATGCGGCCGTTTCGAGATATCTTGGTCTTAGTATGTCTTCGGATATGTTAAAGCCTGGACAGTACGGAGTATCTTAGATTGTGCCTAGCAGCCAATTTCTTGTCGTACTGGGTTTTGTGGTGCATGCTTGCTGCGGTGCAAAGCCATGAGACTATGGATTGAATCTTGGAATCTTCATTACCTTCGAGATGATACGGAAGAGTGGAAAATCTCAGCTTCGACCTAGAATTTATGAAGGGATATGAGTAGAAGGATACCGAGTAGCTTGCCGTGTACTGATCAAGCCTGAGACTTCTCGAGAAATGACTTGTCGATAAGACTCAAGGAAATCATTCTCAAGGGCACAATCCAAATCCAAATGGGAAAACCAAAAACTTTGTTGCACCTCGCAAAATCGCAACTCGCTCTTCCAAGCAATCACAGCTTCCTCTCCGTCTTTTTCAAATCCCAACTCATTGAAACAGCTCGCTTCCAGTCTCCACCTTGTCACCGAGTATGCCTCCTCCTCAGCCACTCAGCACGTATATACGTAGTACCAACACAACTTAAACGAGATAAACAACAAAGGGAAAGAAATGCGGCAGAAGAAAAATTACCGCATAGACTGTTGCACATCGCACTCGCTCCCTCGCTCAATCACAAAGCCCTATGTATCCAGGTACCCCGCAAATCCCCAAAAAGAAAAGTTCTCGCAGCAAATGCGATCAAGATAGATATCGGCAATTTCCACTTACGGAAGATGTCGCGGGAATGGTCTTCGAATGTGTGTGTCGTGCCAGGGTGCTAGCGCGTATTGCTTATGGTGTCCGGCAATATGCAGGTAACGCATAGGAGCGAGCTTGAGGGTTTTAATAGATAAACCCGCCTTGTCAGTCTATTTTTGAAGCAAAAAAATCGATCTGGGTCGTTCGTTGAGCCACTTATAGAAAGCCGTGCGCCAGATGGCGTTTCCCCAGCGGAGGGAAGATGCGGGAGGATGGATGCAAGAAAACTCTTTCAACAAATCAAGTAAATCGGTTGTATAGTGTAGCGGTTAGTACGCGGGATTTTGATTTTCGGTCTCTGATTTCAATCAACCTGAAAGAAGATATACTGGAATCCAGATCTTGGTTTACATAATACTATGCGTTTTCTCTTCTCGCTTAACTATTGAGATTATAGTTTTGTAAAGTGTTTCACTGTTTGTTGATACCATGTTGATTGGTTTGTGGTAGTGAAAAATGTCGGAGTGAGGTCTCCTGACTGACTAAGCATCCGGACCCACTCTACGTCAGAAACCTCAGATCAAGGAGTCTAAAAAACAACACAAATGCAGGAAATTCCAGGAGTATTATAATAGAAGATCAATAAGCAAAGCATTTATCAAAACCAAAAGATAGGTTCTAACTCTTCCTTCCTCATAATTAATCCAACTAGGCCTAAAGCAAGAAATAGCAATTAAGTAGAAAGCCCACAACGCCACCCTTTTGATCCCACGATACGCAAAAATATCTCCCTTCCAGACATCAAAAAAGCAGAAAAAATAATACAGACTTCAGGTCGTACCCGGGCTCGAACCGGGGATTCGGGAACATTGGATGAACCAATTCCTCTGATTGAAATCAGAGGCCGAAAATCAAAATCCCACGTGCTAACCGCTACACTATACAACCGATTTGCTTGATTTGTTGAAAGAGTTTTTAAAATCTTGATTTATATAGTCAAAGGAGAAGTGCGGCGGCGTGGGGGCGGCATACCGGATTTGAACCAATCACGTTTGGTTATATGCCGAAGTCGGCCCAGAACCGCGACCCAAGCCGATGCTTTATCGGCATCTTCGTTTGACGTCAACGTCCAACACCGTAGCATCAATTTCCTTTAGATGTCTCCTACCACACGGCCACCATCTGCTGCTGATGGCGGTAACCAGTCCGATACTGCACCCCTCCTATCGGGCAGTATTGACCATGAGGCCCTCGAACAACACGAGCCAAGGTCCACCCGAAGGAAGGCGTCGCTACCCGTCCTGATCTTTTACTTTATGGCGATTCATTTTTTACTTGCATTTAGCGAACTCATTCTTGTTGCTCCTCTACTCAAACTCTTTGAGAACTCCCTATGCCTTTCATACTATAATTTCCCCAAAAATGGCTTGGATCTTGATTTGTGCCAAGTCATCGAAGTTCAGCGTCCTTTGGCTAAGATAAGAGGGTGGAAATCTATGTTCGATGTCATTCCAGGTACATTTGTCTTCTGAAGCGAGTCCGAAAAATATGCTAATCTCCTGCAGTTTTACTTGTCACCATTCCAATCGGGAGATTGGGCGACCGCTATGGACGCAAGAAAATTATGGCTATGGCTCTCTGTGGCTTTGCTGGATCGTTGGCTGAGATCTTGATCGTTTGTAAGAAAGTTTTGCAAAAATGTCGAAATGAACTGATCTCACTGTATCAGGTGCATTCCCGAAAACATTTCCGCTCAAGCTTGTTTGGTTGTCTTCCATTATTTTGCTATTTGGCGGTGGTTTGAACTCCGCTTCAGCGTAAGTATTCTCAGCTTCTTGGATCTGGACTTATACGCACTTCCATCGCTCTTTTGTGCTTCTAAAGTATTTATTTTTCGCATACTGATCAGATTTGCTACTTATAGGTACATGTGGGCAATGGCTTCAGAGTCGATTCCTTCCTCAAGGCGGCAAGTCAACTAACTACTTCCCGTCCGGAATCATTTTAGAAACTAACTTCTCAACTAGGAGTCATGGGTTCTACTACATTTTTTCTGCATTTTACGTCGCAGAACTCGTAGGCTCCGCGATAGCAACCGTGACCACAGATATATCACCATGGATACCTTGTGCCCTTTCGGTGGGAGGTGTTTTCCTTTGTCTCATTCTCCTTGCAACCATGCCAAGTGGAAAGGAGCTTAAGAACGATTCCGAGACACCAATACTGGCAGAGGAGTCCAGAATTGAAGAGACACCTACCCTCCTATCAGCATTCAAGCGAGTTGCTGAAGCTACTTCCAACACAAACGTACTATTCACAATTCCGGTCTTTCTCGTTGGTATTTTAAGATACACGACGCTCGGCATTCTCATCCAATATGCTCACGTCCGTTTCAAGCAAAAGATCTCTACTGGGGCGATGTTTTATACGGAAACTGCAGTAGTCAACATTATCTTGTTTTTGTTCTTGATCCCGCAGATAACAGCATATATACGGCGAGAATACAAGATCAGACCTCAAGTTCTCGATCTCTTTCTTGTTAGAACTGTAAGCATCCCTTCCCTGGCATATTGTCATACTTCCACCACTATCTTTAGCATCCAGGCTAATACCAGGTGCCTAGAGCGTTACTCTAATGTTCATCGGTGCACTTGCAATTGGACTCGCTCCTACAAAGAAACTCCTTCCAATAGGTCAGTGCTTCATCCTTCTTACCTACGGAATACTTACGATTACAAGGGGTATCCATATTCGCAGCAGGATTCGGTAGCAGAGTCTCTGGAATAGCCCTCATTTCGTACTGGATATCCGATGACTCCAAAGCCACTATCTACGCCTCGATAACGGTGCTGGAATGCATAGGACACGCTGTCATTGATCCATCTATGCAGCAAATTTTCGCTGCATCTTTAAGCTTAGCAGAGTTCTGGCTGGCGTTGCCATTTTTCGTCGTTGCCGTGCGTGTTACATAGACAGACTGGATGGAAAAAGTATGTGCTGACTTGAGATAGGGATGCTACCTTTTGGCCACATTGTCAACGTCGTTCATCAAAATTGAGAAAGGCAGCGAAAGTACCGAGGATGACCGTCATCAGGATTGATTGTTTTCCGACACCAGCATTTCCGCTTCTATGGTTAAGAGCAGGTTATGATCAAGATCATTACTCCAAGCTTCAAAGTCTATATGGCGGCGTTGAACCCAATTTCTATCGTCCATATCCGGAGCCTGACAGCTCCAACTCATCGTGGCTACAAGGTTTTGCTGATGCTATCCTTTCGAAATCGCTACTCCTGTTTCCTCGAGAAATAAGTCTAACTACGGGGCTTTAAATAGATCGAGTCTTTCTTAAGCGAGCTTAAAGCTACTATCCAAAGCCAGTAGTATTATTAGCGTTATTGGAGGGGGAAGAGTGAGCTAGAAGAATCGAAATTGGCTAAGCACGGGCTAAGATTTTCATTGTTTTGAAGTGAAATAGGTAACTTGGAGAACTCTGGGAATCTGGGGATGTTTTTCTGCACTGAAATCTACGATGTCTAGCCTACTCTTCGCCGCGAATGCAGTGGAAGCCAAAATGGATATAACTATGGTACGTTATTGCATCTGTCAGGACTTTTAAAGTTCTTTTTATGCCGTCTTATTCCAAGTTTGGAAGCCTCGTCATTGCCTAAATTGCATAAAAATATTGCCCCCCTCCCCTCTCTCGTTTTCTTCTTATTGTGCCAGATCATTGAAGAGAATTGAACTTAACGGAAGAGACCCTTCCGCAAACGAACCTCTCCCGTTTTTCGAGCCTCTATTATTTTAACTCTTATTGTGCTAGGATATTTAAGAGAATGAAGATCAAAACCAGGAGAGGGAGGCCGCTCTAAACCAATTAATACGGTAAATTCTACCTCATTTGCCCTTCCCTCCTTCTCTCTTTTGGAATGAGATATTAGCTCTGGAGAGACTTGCTAGGATACCCAGTGTTCTTGGGAAAGCTTCCACTCTGTGAGCGAAGTCACCGATCTAAAAAAAAACACGTCAACCAGGTGACTTTGATGCACCACAAGAAAGAATATGGAAAACTACCCATACATAATTATGACGAGCCAAGGAAATACCAGGCAAGTGATTAGACCACCAAATGAACTTTTAATTCAATCAAAGGTAATACCCCACATTTGCTTACCTATGACAAACATTAAATCTCAAGCAATATGGAATCTTCACTTTTATTCACCGTGCACCTTCAGCAATTCACACATAACAGCTATTGGTTAAAGCTTGGTCGCTAATACAGTCTAGGCAAGAGCCGCTATAAACCCGCAATCGCTACAGCGACAGCCTCTTCGCAAACAACGCATGCCGCAAAAATACAAAGACAAAGAGTTTGAGGAGCATCATCCATGGCGCCGACTCGACCACGCTCTCAGAGCACGGGAAGCACACGGCGCATCACAGATCTCGCGCCTCGAGCTGCGCATTTCAGCCCTACTTCTCCACTTTCACCGTTAAGGCGGCTTCGAGATATCAGGACCGAAGGCAATTCACTCCAATACTCCTTACCCGCCACAGACGAGGCGGTAGGTTTACTACCGCAGTCACCTGTTATTTTACCAACACGTCTTCGTGCTTCGCCCAACTCAACTCCTCGACCACGACAAACTTCCGCGAACCAAGCCCGATCGCCCTTTGCAACGACAATGGATCCAGATCGCCGAGCACGTTACCGCGAACTCCTCGATGATGCGGATGAAGCAGCGATTTTAGTGCCACAGCCTCTTCAACCACGACGCGTTACTGCCGCATATTCTATGCCAGCTCAGCGACAACGACAAAACGCCGCGGACCAAGGTCCATCGCCCCCTGCATCTACAATGGATAGCCCACCATCTTTCATCGAGAGGCATAGTCGAAGTACTTTTGGTCGGGAGATGGATGGAGGCGCTTTACAGGAAACCGCTGCGATGGCGACTCGGGCTACCCAGGAGGCTCGCGAGACTGACGGTGACCCACCATCTCTTGTCATTCGGCATCGTCGCAATTTGCGAGATTTCGAGGAAGCAGAAGTGCTAGGATCTGTTCCGGATTCCCAAGAGGCTCGCGGTATTTACCCACCATCCATCAGATTTCATCATCGCGAAGATTTTCTTGTCTCAGACATGGACGGTGGGGCTTTACAGGCTGCTGCCACTCGAGACTCCCAAGATGCTCTCGAGGCTGATCCATCCTCTTTTGCCGGTCGGCATCGCCAAATTGCAGACATGGACGGAGGAGCTTTGCAAGAAGCAGCTGCCGCTCGAACTTTGTGGCAATTGGATTCAACCGACCCCATACATTTGTTTGAATTCAATCAGAGACAAAGACGATTGGAGCGGCAACGACACCTACCTAGAACTTCGAATTCTGGGGCACAACGCTTGGCACCCACGTTTGCGGTTTCTGCGCGCGACGCAGCACGTAACATAGCAATAAATGTTGGGCGACAACAACCTCGGGAACACGGTTATGAAGCATATCTTGAGGTCGGCAGTGACGCTCGCGAACTTAACGGTCAACAACCACCGCCGATATTACTCCACATGACAGCAGTGGAGCTGGAGTGGTTAGAGCGAGCTAGAGGGGGATCTAGTTATGAAGCTATATATACGGCCTTGAGAATCTTGGCTGAACATGAAGCACGTTTGCGCGCAGCTATACATCGACCCAGTGGACAGCCAGCTCCCGCTGCGCCAACAGCAGCAGAATATAATCTCGACGACATGTCAGCGGATCAGCTAACGATAACTGCCGAGGGCACCGAGAGGCTTCGGGGCTATGAACGCCTCCTTGAGGGATACCATAGGCCCGTTCCTGAACCATTACCGGAATCCGAAACTACGGAACGTGTTCTGGCTAGATTAGCAGAACTTGAACAAGTCCTGGCTCTGAGAGATGGTCCTCTAGACGCTCCTGCAGCAGTAGGACAGCGTCAAACTATCCGCCGATCACGCTATGACTGGCCATTCTCTGCTATGGCAGAAGACGGATTCCGACCACTCTCCAGACAGATCCCCGCACCAGCAAACCCGGCTGAACGCAAGCCCCTTACAGGTGATGATTGCTACATTTGCTATACCGATTTCAACGACGCCATCGGCAACCCCTCTCTCGCTACATGGTGCCAAACCTGTGGTCAGAACGCCCATACCGAATGTATGAATACCTGGCACAATGAACAGCTTGCAGATCCTTCATGTCCTTTCTGGTAAGCATACCCTTCACCCCCATTCTTTTCCTTCAAAAGTTCATCATTTGCTGACCTAGAAATAGTCGAGCACTCTGGCCGGGTCCTCGGCGACAAAACAACGGCCAAATGTACAGCGCTCAAATGCGTGCATCGGCCATGTTCACGACAACAGAAATCAGAGACTTCCCAAGCCCATTTTCGAATCTCGGAACGAATCAAAACTCGGACTTCCGTTACTATGGAGTATATGAGGGTGAGAACTTTCCCCCTCGTTCACGAGAGGCTGGCATTCGCCCAAATCCCGGCAGTGACGATGATTTCCTCGATCTCGTACGAGTAGCTACTCCCGATTATGGTAACGATCCCGCAAATTTTCAGGGACGGATTAGGGAAGATGGCCCGGCTCTTGAGGCTGGCATTCTCCTAAATCGCCCAAATCCCAGCAGTGACGATGATTTCCTAGATGATATCGGTGGCAATTTTTACCCGGCTTATTACCACGATCCCGCACTTTTTCGGGTACGAAGTACAACTAGTGCAGCTCCTTGGGCTACGATGAGTGATCTTGATTATAATTCGGCGGAAGAAGGCGGAGAGGATGGGCCAAGATCAGCGGTTGAGGAAGCTGACCTCTCTGGGCTTCGGAATGATGGTCGTAACCTCAGTTACCTTAACCTGCCGGAGTATGATAGTCTATTTGGAGACATCATCCCTGACGGACGAGAGCCGGATGAAGATGAGAATGGTTCTCCAGGACCGGCGGTTATGGACGACGAAGATTCGGCTCTTGATGATGGCGTTGTGTCATTGGATTGAGATGCGCCCAACTACCTACCCATCTACAAGATGACTTTCACGTCTCTCTGGATCTCGTCCTATACTCTTCTGCCTGGTCTTTGCGCTGCGATTTTGTTTGTTTTGAGGTATACCTGGAGAGGAGTCAATGCATATTGTGCCAGCGCTTTTACTTGGCTGGAGTTAATTTGCGTTCGGGTGGCACTATTTTCTGAGGGACGAAGATTGCGTTGGCATTTGCATTGGCATTGAGCGAGGGAAGATACATTTGATGAATGGCTTGAGGCTTGCAGGATACCACCGATGACGAGAATGAGAATGGTGTGGGTGGTTTAGTTGCTAGCACTTACTGGTGCGATGGCACTCTTCTTGCGTAATAGAATACATTTCATGGAAATAATAGAACGGCGTTTATTCCCATAATTGCTTTTTACAATTTGTGTCATTCACTTCGAACAAAAATAAATGAAGTTCCCTCTACCATAGCGTCTAAGCTGTAGGTTGAAGCTTCACGCTTCCAGCATTGCTCGGAATCGCAATGTACTGTTACTATGATCTAGTCTCTTATAGTAAGTCTTACGATATTTCAACACAACCCAAGTTCGTAGAAGTCCATGAATGACTTTGCAGAATAAACATCCCATCCTCCCCTGCCCTTACCACTTAACCAACAGAACCTCACCTTCACCCTTCCCATCGACACACATCACACATCGACAAACCTCACTATCGTCACCCACCCGCCTTCCACAACCCCCGAGTCTCCGCCCCGCCCCACATCGATCTCTGCGGCATATAACCATCAAAAACGTACATCCCTCCACCAATCACATCCCGAAGTCCTTAAGCCCCTAGTTCAGTTGGTTCCTTGGAGCCCAGATCCCAATGGAGAAGTCCTTAGGTTAAGCTTAGTTCAGGTGAGCGCGTACGGCGGCGCTTCAGTGTGGTAGATTGGGCACTCTCGAGGTGGTGTTTAAATTGCCTTCTTAAAAATCCTGCGCGCAGGTTTGCCGTTTTTTGCTGCCTGTTATTTTTTTTGCCCGAGTCGCGCGCCGGTGGATTGAGGTTGTTGATGCGCGAGAACGTTCGCGCTTAGCGAGAATCGCGAAGGGCAACCAAGAAGAGCTACGGAGTAGGTCAGCGAAATTATGTTGAGATACCTTATAGTCCAAGGACAGGCATGCGAGTATCTCAGACAATGTAGCAAAGTTACAATAGCTTTCTCTACCTCCAGCTTAAATCATAAATATTCTCATTTAGCATCACCGAAAACCGAGATCCCTTTTATCAAACCCCACAGCTTTGTATAACAATCCAATTCATCTTTTCAATTCCAGGAACTGGCTTTGTCGTCACTTTTGGCTGCTAAAGAGCGATCCTAATTCCGACGTCAATTCCACTTGCAAAAAAATGAATCGTGTGCAAAATCGTAATTCCACTCGTAGCTCACCACACTTCAGCCTATTCACTATATTCAAAGCCCACCGCGGTACGCGTGTAAGTCTGATCTCTTGTTGTACTGTATCATATACAATCCACACTACCCAATTCGCACCCAGCACGCGCTCTGATAAGTAAATACATTTAATTTTCTATATGCAATACCAAACATGCTGATTGACGTCGATATATACTAGCACGTCTTGCATCTCAAAGGATGGAAGGAGGCTGCTAAACAGCTTTTATTTTGAAAGTAAAGTTAAGTGGGTTCTGGGGTAGGGGAGGATGGGAGATTTCACTTCTGGAAATCGGAATGTCTTTATTATTCTGCCAAGTTATTCATGCAACTTGGCCAATTCCCTATGCAACCACCATACCCATAATAAGAAAACACTCTTCTACATACAAATTGATACAATATTAAATATCGTACTTATATTAACGTCTTGCATGTCATAAATATGAAAGGAGTTTGCCAAATAGCTTTTATTTGGAAGTGAAGTCTATGTAACTCTACAAGCAAAGAAGCTAATGAATTGGGCTGGAATTGGGATTCTAAGAGGCTAAGAAAACTATTCGAACAATCTGAGAGAGTCTCAAGACATAAAGAGGTAGCTTTGAATGAAGATTGGAGGAGATATCGAGCGGCGTGTACCGCGAGTTAAGCCGCTGCCTCTTACGAACACTTGACGATAACGAAGGCACCCATCGTCCAGTTCTCTTACAGATTACCAAAACCACTCAACTACCTTGTAAATTCTGTAAGTTGATCCTGTACAGTCCATCTATTCATATCTCCTACAAAGCTATATCCTTCAAAGCAAAAGCAAACATATTAACTCAAACCGTTATCCCAAAGTCAACTATCAATTCTCTTCTTCATTTCAAAAATTCACCGAGATAAAATCTAGCTACTACACTATCACTTCCTTCTCTCTTATAAATTTAAACCCACCTTGTAGGAACCTCAAATCTGGAGTTATATGGTTCGAAATGAAGAACTTTTTGAAGTCTCTGCCGTACAATCCCCTTTCCATCTCCATGCCCACAAATCCCTTCGACTTCGTCCCCCTCCATCTCCCCCTTCAAACCTCTCAACCCTCCATCTCCACCTCAAAACCTCCCAACCCACAATCCCCCAAGAACTCCCCAAAACCAAACTTAACAAACAACCTTATCTCTCTGAACTCCATGATGTCAAATCGGTGACTTGTCCTCTTACATGGAAGTTTGAATTGGATTTTGCACTAGCAGATTGAGGGGGTAAAGTGGTAATACAGTAATAGATAGGTTATTGTAGAATTACTACAATACCCCTTTTGCGGCTTGTCTTCGTTGTAAACGTGCTAAATGATAAAACCGGGCAGAATAAGAGAATTCTCTAGTTCTAACTTGTAACCCAGATTCGCTTAAATCCTTTGGGATCAAGGGTATAAACTCTGCCCTAGTTGATCAACATCCCCCTCCGGCCCGGCTCGTCTTGTAACTTGCTTGTATTTCACGAAGGGAAGCTTACCTTAGGCTCAACCGTTGATTCTATTAAGTGGCTCTTACAATTCAAATATATTCACTTTCAATTGCCTCGCTCATCAAATATCCATTTCTACTCGTAAACTTCGGATAAAACACCTAACACAGTCAACGCTTTCCCTCACTTCTTTATTCGAGCTTAACAATCAATACCAGCCATAGAAAGAAATCCCTAGAAAAATTCAATTTCTTCCAAGCCACCCAACATAACATGAAACAAACCGAGAATCCCACACGAAACCCCTCTCTAGCATATGCAATTAACAAATTCCGCAACTCAACTCACTCCTCTAGCAACATACTAGATAAATAAGCAGCCACCAGTACCGGCGATCGCTCATGAGACCACCAAGAAGTCGTCATCGCGTCTTATATCACAACAACGCCGTTGACCTGAAAGCTGAGTAGACAGGAATAAGGAGTACAGTTGTCAAATGGTTACGCGCTAGGATGGATTCACTGCGTGTACGATCTTATAAGTCTCCTCGAAGGCTAGCTTCTAAGGATCAAGCCTTCTTACATACACGTCATTGAGTCCATTTGATAATAGTCTCCTGTGAAAGCTTGCATACTCGGATTCGGATTTATTGTTTAGGAGTGGTGCTAATAATCATAAAACACCCAAGAAGTCGTCGTCACCTCTCTTATTCCAATAACACCCCTGAACTGAATTCCGAGTAGACAGAACCAAGAATTATAGTCTCCCGTGAAGGTTTATATACTCAGCCTTATCGATTTATAGTTGACGCGTCTTTATAGTTTTCTTCGCTGTTTTAGAAAAGCATTTTTAAACGCGAGCACTGACCACCATTGCCAAACATTCACTTGGATACTTCTTAAACATGCAACATTTTTACCACAAGAAATATCAAGACTCAGACTCGTAAGCAAAGTCGATTGAGCCATCAGACGTCATCATTTCATGGAAAATGGTTGGTGTTCTGAGTTCAAGGTTGGTTGGGTGTGTTTCAAAGTGCGTAGTGAATTTTGGCATTCACTGGTGCCCATTGGACTAATGGAGAATTATAACGTCAATCGCTCGATTGCAAAACTCAACAAGGCAGCTTGCGTTCCGCAAAATCACGTAAACTTCAGTTGAGCAGAAAATATCCAACTGAGCCAAGTGGACTCCCTAGCTCCCCACAGCCAAAATTGCGAAGCTTTTCAGACTACGGAACGGAGTACTGCTGTAGCTGTCAATTGGCCAATCTTCCCAATTCCACACTCGCGACAAAGAGCATCCAATGATCTGAAATGCGCTGCCGGTCGCTCGATTCGTCAATTGGATTCCACAAACTACTATGATAGCAGGTAGTCATGTATACCGGTATGTACAGTAGCATCGATAAACGAGCTCGCGCCTATCGTCGGAACCTTCCCTCAGCGGGGAATCTCGAAAAAGCAAGTTCACCAGATCAGATAAAGAACGCCTCTACTGCAGCACCCCACGATTTACTCCAGACGAAAATGACAAACATCCCACGCGAAGAATTCTGAAATCTACTCTTGCGTCAATGGCGAAAATTAAACCATCGCCGTCGCCAAAAAAATAAATCAAAACAAAACAAATAAAACAACCTTAGCTAAAATTTCCCAGAGTCCGCCTTATTTCGCAAAGACTTCGGTCGGCGGTAGTTAGCCCCCACAAGCTGCAATGAAAAGTCTCCGTATCATCGCTCATTCGCAATTCGCCAAGTGATGGGGAGTTACCCCCTGGCACATTGGTACCCGTCGTACGTACGGAGCTCCAGAAAATTGGCCAAGCACGGGTCAAGACTTTCCTTGGTAACATTAAAGTATGGGGGCCTATGGCCCCCCCCCAATTGGGGGAATTGGATTTCCTGTGGGAGATCACCTATCTCCATTTTTACGGATTGTGGACGGGCGGGCGCTGCTTTAACCCCCATCTTGCACATTGTGCTGACCTTGCCTCCGGGAGCTATCCACTTGGAGCTCTCAAGCCTCCGAAAACTTCCAAGACGCGCCCAGAGGTGGAATTGCGACATGAGAACAGAACAGAACAAAACAAAACAAAACACCTACGAGTAGAGTTAACATTGCCGAGGCGACGATTTGGAAATATTTTGTTTCGTCGGTGTAACTTGGTGAAAAGTTCATCTCACACCTGTCTGTAACGATGTTTGGAACTAAACAATCGCAATTTGCAGGTCGGCTGAATCGTTTATCTCGCCAAGGGACCGAATCCGTAACTTGGCAGCAAAAGGGCTCGGGCCCAGCGCGCGCCAACACGGAAAGAAGCAATGACAGCCAAGACAAGATAATACATGCCCAGAGTAATGAAGAAACAATGATTTCGCGAGATCTACAGGAGATGGAGAAGCCAAGGAGCTGGAGAAGCCAAGACGATAGTCTGGAGACATTGCAAGTGTTGAGCAAAACAACTTGTTTGGACGATCATCGTCGTAGACAGAATCTAGGAAATGAAGAAAACGAGGTAGCACCGAGGGGCCGAAGCGCGAGGTGCGAGGCGCGAATTGAATTGAACGGAAATTTCCACATCACATGATGGGATCCGCCGTTGCGAAGGCGCACCGAGGTGATTCATGTTTCTAGTGGCATAGGACTTCCTGTCTCTTTCGTTGCAATTCGAGATGTTTTCGCAATTTGTAGGTGGCATCAACAAAGTCGGGTATCGCAGGAAGTTGCGGTGAATGGACGGCCAACATTATAGCAAGCCTGCTCACTCAGCTGACTCAATTCGCGCAAGTTTCCTTCAGCAAATGAGTCCCCTTCGCTTTATGTGTATTCATCCCAGGTCGATTCGCAGGTCTCGTGAGATTGTTCGAAAGTAATAATTCGCGTCTGGTGTCAAGTTGACTGCATGAAATCTGTGCTTGCATACTCGTTAGCAAAAATAACTCAAGAGGCAAACAATTGGAAAGCGGAATGTCAACTCCTAAAGTTTCTCATATACTCTGTGGGCTGCCGAGTGACGTAGTCGCTGCTCAAACAGACTGAGCTCTGTTGAGGGAGAAGGCTGGTGTTGTAGAAATGCGATCCAGTATATCTTCACTCTGCTAAGATGTGAGTTTCAGCATACTGGCTCCAAATGCCGGCGCCACCACAAGCAGCGACACCTGATCCCCGTCTGAAGTCGAAGAACCATCGCATTCCCGCCAATATCTGTCGCAAATCCCATCGTACCTAGAAGGCTCCTCTGCCATAGGCTTTTCCCCTCGCAAATCTTCCTTTTCTTAACGAAACCGCTTGTGCTGTAGAAATCGTCTTCTCATGCCCGTTGCGCTATCATGTGGCAGCTGAAGCTGTTGTTGATCCCTTTTCCCACTGCACGTATTTGTTGGCGGTCGTCGTCTCATGCTCCGATATAGGACAGCTTCAGATGGTGGCGGCTGCATAATTTTGCGGGGTTGATCCAAGCCTGGGGTATTGGGGAAACAAGAAAACTGGCTTCTGGAATTTTCTTGCGAAACCTAAATCTCAATTGACAAAATAAAACGAAAGACGCAAGCATATCCTCGGGAAAATGTCGTTCAGAGATAGGAGACAGAAATTGAAGGTTGTAGAGCTGTAGATTTTTGCTCTGTTCCCGATGTGACGTCATTGAATCCTCATTCACCCCATGTGACGATGTGCCTGCAAAAAATCAGCCTGCATGCAGCTCGGCACCCCACCAAAAGTGGTCGTCGCATCGCTGATGCTGTTGGTCGCTTCGAATCCCTCTCCCATTGCGAATGGGAAGGTAATGCGAGTACGAGTATCGCATCTTCTTCCCGCCTTCTTCTGGCGTCTCTTTTGTGGTGGCTTTGGGTGCGCCGGGCCTCGATTCAGAGGTTCGTAGGAAAAACTCCTTCGCTCAGTCAGGCGACCAATTCGTCTCGAAATGAAATTTTTGATGGGGATTTGGACGTGTTCGTTAGGTACTCGGTTTCGAACTCTGACAGGATATCCTCGGGTAATGCTGGCGGACGTGCGTGGACGTGAGAAACTGCAAAGGCCTCGATGATGGATGGAAGGATGGCCTCTCGACTTGTAACTCGATATTTCGCTGCTGTTCCAGTTCCGCTGGTCACATTCCAGTAGACAATTTGGCGGGTGCCTGGGCGCTTTCGTTTGGCCTAGCAAGTGGAAATAAACTGGCAATAAGTGGGAGGGGAGCAGGAGAAAGGCCGAGGGGAATCCGATTTTCTTATGATTAATCCAGTGCTCAGAGTTTTGCTGTTGAAGAGCATTGAAGAGCACCGGATGGCTCCTTCGGTAGAGATGAAAAATCAAGTCCCGTTATCCATGGCCGTGATGAGAAAAAAAGAAAGAAGGGACCTGGAGTTAGTAAACAAGTGATGCAATCGTTTGTACTCTCGCCTCGCCTTATGGTGCCTGTTTTTGGGTCGCTTGTTCGGCAAGGCCGTTCGTATTCTCTCTCGGTCTGGATCTTGAAATAATGCAACGGCAAGGTCGGCATGGCCTTGTGATGGACAAGTGATGAAGTTGACACCCACGACACCCTCCTGGGACAGCACGACAGATCCCTTCGTACAGAGATTGGGTTGTGAACGGAGAGACGGTGAGATAACACCCTGGAGTGAGGCATTTACTGATCTGTACGTGTGCCGATCCCGGAAGGCCAGAATCATGAATAATGGCCGCGCAGCAAAGACGGCCTTGGAGAAATCGGAGAAATTGGAGAAATTTTCACCTGCGCGCGTTTCACCGTCTGGGTCTCGCCCGCGTTTCTTCCCTTGGACGCAATGGAACGCATTCTCTATCGCTCTGGCACCCGCATACCGTATGGCAGATGGTGATGGACGGTGTTTTTGTTGTTTCCTATTGTTTCCATACCGGTACGAATGGCGGGGCACCACTTTTCCACCTTTCCCCTGGTATCCATCATCGTGCAGCAGCCAGGATCACGATGCAACCAGCACAATTTCCCTGTCCTCTGATCCGCCCCGCCCCACCGCGCTCGATTCCGCTGCCAGACTTGAACCCTGGAAATGGAGACTTTTCACGGTGCTCGGTTCACAGTTTGCCTCGAGTACCTGCCAAGTCGATTGCTCCGTCCCACAACAGGGAGGGCCGATAGATGAATCCTTCTGGGGATCCTCACACGTGACCTCTGTGTAGCCAAAATGCCTCATACATTTGCAAACGCATGGATGGGGTTGGTGCCAGAGAGCCAAAAGAATGGAGAATTGGAGATGAAATGCGGGTGTCTCTTCCCGGTCAAGGTCAAGACGGCTGTACGGAGGACGGAGGGAGGTATCGGCGAATATCGCAAGGTCCACCAGGTGTGCTGCCGACGGCGAGTTCCTCGTCGAAATCCAGATGGGGATGCGAAGACGTTGTCCACGGAGTTGCCAAAGCGAAGGGCCAGGCGCGATAAGTGTGCTTAGTGTGCTTAGTGCTAGCACTGTAAAGTGACAGAGACAATCACGAATCCGAGTGACACGCTGTGTGTGTATCAAAGGTGTGATATGCAGATACCGTAGGGATGCCGTATGAATCGTATTGGCCCTCTCCAGAGTCAAGAGCCGCGTGCTGGGTGGGCACGGTGAGCAAGCTCAATTGGACCACATCTACCGATATAGCCAATTTGACTTCACAGCGGGAGCACTTCGTAAAGTAAAAGCGTCACCAACGCCATATAAGTTTCACAAGTTGCATAATAGAGACGCCGCCAGCACTAGACGCCACCAAGTTTGCATCCATCAATTGAAGCGCAAGGCGGTGGAGGCATTGGAGGGAGACCGCTGCAATACAAGCTTTGAGGCTTCGATGGAATCATCTAGCGGGAGGCGAAGAAGGACTTGCCACGTGCCTAGTGGCTGTTGATTTAGTGATTACCGTATACCTAAGTGGGTGCTTGCGGGATATCTGCTAAGCAGGGCTAAAGAGCTTAACCGAGAACTCAATTACCGCTAGCGTAACACGTCAACTGATGCTAAGCTTTTTCCCCAAGCGAGACCTACGGAGCTAATTGGGGCTAGATCCCTGTCGGACTAGCGCAGGCGAATCCAGCCTAGCCCGTTGGAACCACGCCGATATTTTCCCACTCAGTCAATTTCAGGACAACGACTTGTGCCAGCGCCTACAGTTCCAGCTGGCAGCTGCCAGGCAACTTGTACCGGTATAGCAGACGAATCGACGACTCGACGACTCGAGTCGCGCTATGATATGTGGTGGGCAGTCGCCGAAGGGCCGATGCCGATATGTCTCCAGTCTCCAGTGCTCCACCGCCCTTCAGATATTGAATGGGGAAGCCCTGGGAAGCCCTAGGAACCCCGAGTCCTGACCGGATCTTCATCGACTGCTGCTTGCGCAAGTGCGTCAAACAAGTTGGAGAAGGTCGGCCTCGACAGGAGCGAGCGCTAGAAGTTTCGCTGCCGTGCTGCTCTTCCGCTCTTCTGCATTGTCAGGGCGGCACATCTTTCTAGAAGCGATTTTACGCCGTGATGCTGATTGGCCAATGGCTGTTTTCCCAGACCTCGGATACCTGGGCTCTGGCTCAGGAAATTGGTGCAGAAATCACGACGGAGAAGGGTCCCGTGTGCAGATGGGCGCCTCGTCATGAGGAAAAGGAAATCAAATCAGCAGCAAGTGCCAGCAAGTGCCAGCAACGGAGAAGGGTCGGAGACTTGACGATTGACGATTGGCGATTGTCGAGTCGCCGTATCGTGAGTAAGTGAGTTATGTCATGTTTCTACATGTACGGATATGAGGTCTAGGACGCCGCCGAGCCAGGGGAAATGGCGAGGCGAGGCAGGCAGGCTCGCTGATGCCGATAGTGCTTCGGAAGAGAAAGAGATTGAAAAGCGTTTTTCCCTGATGAATCGATGGTGCCGCAAAAGGAATCTGCTCTAAACTCTGCAAGTGTTAGACTACAGACGGAAGTCGTGTTTTACAGCTTGGCAATTGCTGGCTGCTCTTGGTGAAGAGCACTATTTCGATGTGCGTGTTTGTGTGTGTGACTGGCGTGACTGGGCGCCGGTGCTGTCCTGGTTGCCCTGGCTGCAGTTCGTTACGTTAGCCGCACTCGCCCTGGACGGGGACCGCTGCTCTATCATCTGACATCTATCATCTCTGGCAGCGTTAGGAAAGCAAAGGAAACAAAAGGGTTCATCGTCATGTGGGGGCCCGCGGTTGGTGCTGCTGCCAGCTGGGGGCCAGATGGAGCCTCCGATGCCATCGGCACAGTATGCAGCAATTGTGCATGCTGTGCATAGTGGGCAGCAGTTGTGCACCCCACGCTGAATTGTGTGGAATTGTGCGGCAGCTTGTGCTGTGACCAAAAGCCCCCTAGTCCTAAGAAGGAGATTGGGGTGGATTTTCCGCACTATCCTCCTCCGTCCTCCTTGCTCTCGCACTCCCCCCCAGCTCGAGCTCCCATCCCAGCCGCGCCATGGGGTTGCAAGAAAATTGAGAGCGTCGACCGACCACCGATGCCGACGACACTACGAAGGACCGGCCTGCAAACGTGATTCGGTTCGACTCCTAGGGTCGCTGCTCTAGGCTGACGCTGGTCGACTGGCCGACGGTAGGAGCAGTGTCCAGCGGCGGGAGTTTGTTACGGAGGGCCAATACAGACCAGCGGCAGTTTATTACGGATACAGACCAATACAGACTAACGCTAGTTTTACAGGCCAGGTCTGACTGACTAACGCCAGTTTACAGGCCAAACCCGACCAATACAGACCAACTACAGTCAGCCCGGCCGCCGTTCCTCTCGAGTCTCCATCGCCCTCACTCGCGGCCCAGGCGAGGAGGAAAAAGCCAGGCGAGCAGGAAAAAAGCCATGCGTGTGTCGAGAACAAGGGCTAGGCTGGACACGCCGGCCTCCTCTCCAGGGCACGCTTCCCTCACCCATGGAGAGGTGGTCCAAGTGCCGTCCATTCCGTGGGCGACATGACGCTGCTGATGCCGCCGGGCCAATGGTCCAGGTGTAAGTTCTCCACTGTTTATCGGGGGGGTCTACTTTTCGTGGTCAAGCTCCTGGTGCGGGAAAAAAAGGTAGAAATACCTGGGATCGCCCACCTGAAAAAATACTCTTTCTCCTCTCAACCTTCCTCTTGATCTAGTTTGGAATTCCTTCAGGTGTTTCTCGAGTTGGTGCAGTAGGACGAAGAAGAAGTCGACGACGACGAGCAACCCCAATCTCCCCTCTTGTGTGTGTGTGTAGTGCCTAGTGCCTCAATCAATCTTCACCATGTCACACCTCGGCAATGGCGCTGAGAATGGAGAGACGAAGGAGGAGTTTACAAAAAAGCTGACCAACGACGCCGGCAACGAGGGCGACGAGTACAGCAAATTGGTCCGATACATCTCGGCTTACAAGGGCGACCGCGCTGCCTCCATCGCCAGCAGCCGCGCCACTGAGGCCGAAAAGAACAGGAAGTGGTACCAACGCAAGTCCAAGAAGGTCGATGGCTCAGGCAGTTTCGAGACCCCAGAGGACTGGTTGACTACCGACTGGAAGAGAGGTCTTTCGAATGCTCAGGTGGAGCAGCGCCGCAAGAAGACCGGATGGAACGAGTTGACCAGCGAAAAGCCAAATCTTTTCAAGCAATTCATTGGCTACTTCAAGGGCCCAATTCTCTATGGTATGTGCTTCTTCTCGCGTCTAATGACCCCTACTATAACCAGAATGGCAATTGACCTTCTCTGCAGTTATGGAACTCGCTGTCTGTCTCGCTGCCGGTCTTCAAGATTGGATCGATTTGGGTGTCATCTGCGGTATTCTGCTCCTCAACGCCGTTGTCGGTTGGTACCAAGAAAAGCAAGCCGCCGATGTCGTCGCCAGTTTGAAGGGTGATATCGCCATGAAGTCTATTGTTGTCCGTGATGGTGAAGAAATTGAAATCAAGGCCCGCGAACTGGTTCCGGGTGATATTGTAAGCCTTTCTCGTGCCTCACTCGCTGCTTTGGCTAATGATATGTGCAGATTGTAATTGAAGACGGAACCGTTGTCCCAGCCGACTGCAGAATTATCTCCGCCTACGACAACCCCAACGGCTACCAGGAATACCTCAATGAATTGGAACTCCAACGTGGTGATGACCGCGAGGAAGATGAGGAAGATGAGGAGGGTCACGGACACCACGGCTCCGGATACGCTCTTCTTGCCATTGATCAATCTGCCATGACCGGAGAATCTCTCGCTGTCGACAAGTATGTTGCCGACGCTGTCTACTACACTACTGGTTGCAAGCGTGGAAAGGCCTATGCCATCGTCACCCACTCCGCCAAGATGTCTTTCGTCGGTCGCACCGCTGCTCTCGTCACCGGAGCAGAGGATACCGGACATTTCAAGGCCATCATGAACTCTATCGGTACGGCTCTCTTGGTTCTTGTCGTTTTCTGGATTCTCATCGCCTGGATCGGAGGTTTCTACCACCACTTGAGCATCGCTACCCCCATGGACAGCTCCGTTAACCTTCTCCATTACGCCTTGATCCTCTTGATTGTCGGTGTCCCAGTCGGTCTTCCCGTAGTTACTACCACTACCCTGGCTGTCGGTGCCGCATACCTCGCCGAGGAGAAGGCTATCGTCCAGAAACTCACTGCTATCGAATCCCTCGCTGTAAGTACTTGTTTTTCCCTTCCGTTTTGGGGGTCGTGCGTCGTGGTATCTGCGGGTCCGCGGGCTGCAAGATCATTGGGCGGCTGTTTCGACAGTTTCCCAGGGACCCTGCGCCTGCATCGACCCTACTGCAGTACCAACATCTTGCAGGGCTAGTGGTTTGCTCAAACCGTACCACTCTGTCACACCACGGCGGAGAGTTGGGCGACGTCCTCTGCCAAACCTATGCAAAACCTAGTACACTGCTTTCAAACATGCTAACGATAATGCGATTAGGGTGTCGATGTTCTCTGCTCCGACAAGACCGGTACGCTTACCGCTAACCAACTTTCCATCCGTGAGCCATTCGTCGCTGAGGGTGTCGATGTCAACTGGATGATGGCTGTCGCCGCCTTGGCCTCTTCCCACAACGTCAAGTCTTTGGATCCTATCGATAAAGTCACGATCACCACTCTCCGCCGTTACCCAAAAGCCAAGGAAATCCTCGGCCTCGGATGGAAGACCATCAAGTACACTCCTTTCGATCCTGTCTCCAAGCGTATTACTTCTATCGTCGTCAAGGATGGTGTTACCTGGACTTGCGCCAAGGGTGCTCCAAAGGCCATCTTGAACATGTCCAACTGCTCCCAGGAAGTCGGTGATATGTACCGTGCCAAGACCTCTGAATTCGCTCGCCGTGGTTTCCGTTCTTTGGGTGTTGCTGTCAAGGAGGGTGAGGGTGACTGGCAATTGCTTGGCATGCTTCCTATGTTCGACCCTCCTCGTGAGGATACCGCCGCTACCATCGCTGAAGCCCAGGTTCTCGGTCTCTCCGTCAAGATGCTTACTGGTGATGCTATCGCTATTGCCAAGGAAACTTGCAAGATGTTGGCTCTCGGTACCAAGGTTTACAACTCTGAACGTCTCATCCACGGTGGTCTCTCCGGCTCTGCTGTTCACGATCTCGTTGAGAAGGCCGATGGTTTCGCTGAAGTCTTCCCTGAACACAAATACCAGGTCGTCGAAATGCTTCAAGAACGTGGACATCTTACTGCCATGACTGGTGACGGTGTCAACGATGCTCCTTCCCTCAAGAAATCTGACTGTGGTATCGCTGTCGAGGGTGCTACTGAAGCCGCTCAAGCCGCCGCCGATATTGTCTTCCTCGCCCCTGGTCTTAACACCATTGTTTCCGCCATCAAGATCGCTCGTCAAATTTTCCAACGTATGAAGGCGTATATCCAATACCGTATCGCTCTCTGTCTCCACATGGAAATCTACTTGGTCACCTCCATGGTCATCATCAACGAGACTATCCGTGTCGATCTCATCGTCTTCCTTGCCCTCTTTGCTGATTTGGCTACCATTGCCGTCGCTTACGATAACGCTCATTTCGAACAACGACCCGTCGAGTGGCAATTGCCCAAGATTTGGATCATCTCCGTCATCCTCGGTGTTCTCCTTGCTCTCGGTACCTGGGCTCTCCGTGGCACTCTCTTCCTTCCAAACGGTGGTATCATCCAGAACTACGGTGACATCCAGGGTATGCTCTTCTTGCAAGTCTCCCTCACTGAAAATTGGTTGATCTTTGTCACTCGTGGTTCCCGCACCTGGCCTTCTTGGCAACTTGTCGCCGCCATTTTTGGTGTCGATATCCTCGCAACCCTCTTCTGTGTTTTCGGATGGCTCACCACCCCAGGCGAGCCTTCTGACCCAGCCACCACCAACAAGCTGTTGTCCGTCAACGGTGACACCGATATCGTTACCGTTGTCGTCGTCTGGGGTTTCTCCATCGGTGTCATCATCGTCATTGCTATCGTCTACTTCATGCTTGAGAAGCTCTCATGGCTCGACAACCTCGGCCGTGCCCAACGCAGCAACCACGACACCAAGATTGAGAACATCCTCGGCCACATCTCCAAACTCGCTCTCCAACACGAGCGTGACGCTTCGGGCAACGAGCGCTGGCACTTGGCCGCTCGTGCTGTTGAGATCGAAGATGATTACTAGATTCACGACAACAGTCCTTTCTTGTTCGTCATTTAGTTTTTTAATTTAGATCGGGCGTTTTGCGATGGCGTAGAAGCATTCTGGAATAGTGGTATATATCCCCTTTTCATGTTGTATATGATTTTTGTGTCCATAATTTTGTCAAAGTGGGGGAGGGGCATCAAACAAAAAAGAAGAGAAGGGAAAGAAAGATACAGACAAAACTTACCTACCACGACACCTTGACGGTTTCCTGTAATTTGTTAGAACTTAGTACTTAGAAGAGCTGCACAGCCGGGGTTGAAGACGTGGTGGGGGTAGTGTTAGATGGATTGCCTGGTACGAGACATCCTTTGGTTTAGGAGGATGGGAAGTGGTCTGGTTGGATATCTACATTGCTGAATAGTTTCTGTTCATACAAATCAATTTTATATGTCAAAATAATTGAATTGTGTCTCCCTTGCTTGAATTGTGAACTGTGACTTGTCTTTGCTTCTACCCTTGTTCTTTTTCTATTCTTCCCTTCCCTCCTCTCCCTCCCTTCCCTCTTCCCCTACCCACCATTCTCTACCTCGCCTGCCCATCTCACCACCCGTCTCCAAATCCTCGCAGTTCCACCCACCCACCTCCTCACCCCCTCAAATCACAATACCTATCCTTTCTCCCCATCTTTTCATTTCTCAACTCATCGCACCTCCAATCTAACTCTCTTGCTTGTCGACTTTCATATATTTCATTTCCAATTGGGAGGTAGGGACAATGTGATATCTTGGATTCTTACGTCTTTTTACCGCTGAAGTCGCCAAGGACTCACAATGCAGAAGAATTTCAGAGGAGTGCTAGCATATCTCCATCGTAAACTACCTCTTCCCCGCTAATACATTATTTTCACGGCAATTTCTTATCTCGTCATCTAATCCCCTTCTTTACTCCCTAATTGCGCACACTTTGCCATTTGAGAGGGGGGGATGAGGAATGGGGAATGGGGTTTGTGGGGGATTACATCATGAAAGGGGTCTAGAATATCTAATTCTCATGATGAGTTGGAGGGTTGGTGATGTAATAGGACTTTTTCTTAGTTCCTGGTTAATCTAGTTATCATTCCATTTCCTCTCCTCTCCTCCCCACATCTTCATCACCATTCCCGCCATAGAAAGACCGATAAAACAGTGCTAGCAAAAGTAATTTTCGAAACTGGATTGGTGATATCAGCCTGTTTCGGTTTGTTTTCGCATGCGAAATTTGATCGAGGTAGGTAGATTGTGATTTGAGGGTCCATCCTACACTGCACTTGTGGTGTTTTGTGTTGAGGAGGTATCTTCTGGAAATACTTCGTGGAAAACAGAGGAGAGAGATTCTAAGCTAAGAGGTGACGACTTGATCTCTCCCAGCTAGTGCAATCCCATTTTCATTCGCATCTATGATAGAGTTGTATGGTACGTAAGGTGCAATCGAGGCCCGTTTCGAATTTTCTCGGCCAATTCCATTATGGATAGTTTGGAGACGGGCGAAGAAGTGAAGGGGTAGGTAGGTATGAAGGAGCTTTTCGTTAGGTGCTGGTAGTAGATTTCGATGAACTTCTTTTGTGTCCTTGGGTATATTGGGATGCGAAAGGATAATGGGCGTTTGAGGTCTTGAATGCCCTGCGCTGTACAGTACAGGAAGTGTTGAAACTTCTGTAGATGTTTCGATCCTTCACGCGGTACTTGAGTTAGATTACAGTAAATCATCCTCAATCCCACCCCTCACATCCCTTAAACTCTCCTGCAAAACCCCCCCACCACCTCAACCACCACCCCACCCCACAGGAAGTTCCTGCGCTGTTTCCTCAGTGTGAAGTTCATGAGCCATACAACCATTGCCCCCCAGTTCGAAATTCCGTCCTTTTCCGTCCATTTCGAATTTTTGGTCTTGGCCTGGGAGCTCGTTCCTGTATTCGATACCGACTCTGTTACCATCGGTAGTCGAAACCTCAGAAGGGTCGTGTAAAGCTTTGAGGTTCTTGCGTCGATGACGGCGGATCAAGTAGTAGAATATGAAAACGAGGATGACGAGCGCGGCTACTGAGCCGACGACAGCTCCGGCTATTACTCCGACGTTTGTGTTTGAGGAATTTGTGGTGGTGGAGGTGGAAGTGGGAGTTGATAGCGTGGTTTGTACAGCGGCTGTCGGTGTTGTATTGGCTGTCGTTGTGAAAGGAGCTGTAGACGAATTCGTAGATTCAGATAGAACATCAACGAAACTGACGAAATTAATTTGACCTCCAGGAAACACCGCCGACGAACCCATTGTCACGCTCCAAGGCTCATTCGTATAGCTATTCGCCACATCCGTAAACCCAGAAGTAATTTCCGTTACTAAAACTTCTATAGACTGGGTCCACGAGATCACCTGGCCCGAAGTGATAGTGGAGAGACATTGTCCTACGACCCCGGCGGGAAATATTGAGACGAAGGAGTACTCGCTACATATCGTCAGTTTACGGGCCAAGATGTATTCTGTAAGTGTGATAGTCAGACTTACGAAGGACAGCAAGCGATCTGGAGACGCCCTGGAGCTGTTAACGAAGTTGCTGCGGTAGAATAGCCCCCCGGACAGCCTTCGAGATTCGCTAGTGATGTACGGGTCGTGCCAAAACTGTTTAACCACCACGATATCACAGATAAAGGTTGGCATGTGACGATTGATCCATTGGCAGAGAGATAGGCTGCAGTTGCGTCATATGCAGTACCAGCAAGAGGGAACGCAGTACCGAGATCCTCGCATGTTTTCCCAACACTGAATGGAGTCGTGACAGAAACCCATGCGGTTGTTGTGCCCGAAATTGTCTCGGGTGATATGGTGGACATCTAGGAGCGAACGAGATTATGAGATGAGATGGAGATCTCGAAAGAAGAACTGACAAGTACTTTTCTAAAAATTTAGGGCTGATAAAAAGGGACCCGAGGTCTGGAGTTCCTATATATGGCATTTCTTAATACCACAGTCGGCCAATCAGAGGGTCGCGCGCGTCTAAATCCTAGGGTAAGCACCTACGCAAGTAGCTTGTAAATGATTCCTTCCCATCTGAGGATCACTAGGCTTCTGAGCCTCCGTGTTTCAATTGCTTGAGACCGAGATTGAGACTACTTCCGTAGTAGTACTTCGCGATAAGCACAGCAAAACCGCCTTACCAGTCGATGAATAGCATGACCGATCGACGAGACAACACCGGAGAATTATGAGCTCGACCACAATCTATAAGGAAAGCAAAAATGTAAAAGTAGTAGCTGTTCGAACTTCGAAACCCCTTAAGTGCAAAGTAAATTGGAAGCTAACATAGTAGTACGATTAAAGCTCAGTGAGTTATTTTTGAAAATTCGAAACATACTGACTCTTGGCTGGTAAGTGATCCTCAAATGACTGTGAAATATGCTTGTGGCTGTGGGGTGTAAGCACGCCTCGCCTGAGCATCACTTTGCCGCCGTTGAAAGGGTTCGAAGTATGTGCAATTTTTCAAGTCAAATTCGGCAATCCTTTGCCTTCGTCTAATCATTTCACTGCAATGGCCTTGCGTTGGAAGCCCCTTTCTGAGGTATTGCGCCTAGCGGAACAGAGCAATCGAGGTGAGCTGAAAACAGTTCTTTGCAATGAACTTTCGCTTCATTGCATAGTGGTAGGTGAATAGCTGAAAAAAATAATTTGACCGCGCTGCGGTAACTACTCGGTATGCCAGAAAGTCTGCAAATAAATAACACAAGCGAGGAAATATCATTCGACGGCACGTCTTCGCTGTGCTATTTGCAGAGTTTCGGGTATATCGAGTAGACGAGTTCGCCAATCATGCGCTTGCTAAACTCGCATAAAGAGATAAAATATAGCACGGCATCACGAGTACGATGACAGCAACGTAACCGAATCAGAGAAACTAGCCCCCACGGCAAACAGCACAAGGTCATTCCTCTCCCAAAAACATACTCCTTCATCAACGTAAAGCAGAGAGGCATAGCCCCAAAAAACACTTGGAAGCCCGAAGCCAAAAGGCAGCGGCTAGGTTCGTTGAAAATATCCTCTTGATATATCGTCTCATCTTCATTCAAAATCACCTCCAGTCTCTTAAAACTTCGGGGGGGGGGACAAACTAAACGCGACTCAGCTCACAACGAAGATATCCACTGATTCTGCTTAGATTCCAATATTTATCAAGATCTCTTCCTTTGGGCGCTGAGAGTAAAGGAGCACACTCTCGCGAAGAGGTGCCGCTTGGCCTGGGACTCGACGAGAGTTTTACGCTGTAGACGCAAATGTAGAAAGGGACCGAGAATTGGGGTTCGAGCCTCCAATCTCGACCCGGGATTCGATGACCATCGTTACCAGGTATCTTTGTGCTGCAAAGAATTGGCTTCTGCTGGTGTTCGCGAAACGGAGAAGATAATTTGGAGTCAATGAGGTTCTGCTGGCACCAAGAAAGTCGATTGAGAGGCTTGCAAGGTTGATCGATTTTGCGCCCCAAAAGGCATCGTTGCATCTGCCAACGGTAACTCCGTATGCATAGATTTGTGCTGTTGAACTTGAACCTCAGATATGGTGAAGCAATTCTTCGCGCGATGTTGACTCGCGCTCACCGTTGAGTGTCCGCCCATCGCAGACGGAGAGGCGCGGTGAGGGCGGGTGCCATTGATCCAGCATCGCAGAACACCCCCGAACGATGAAGTTGAAGGAGAGATGGTTCAATCCGAAGGTGGGGTTTATACTCGCGCTAATTCGGCATGTCACGTGTGAAGGTGACGCCCCACCTTGAAGGGCGACGTCGTCCAACTGCGACACGTCGCCTCGAGAGTCGACACCTCGACGCGACAACTCCAAAATTGCGCCACTCGTACCTGCCGTCTTGAAATTGCTCCAATTTAAGGTTTTTCCTCAACTGAGACACGCTCAACTGCGCCAATTTAGAGTTTTTTCCATTGCTACCACGATGTCGAACGCGACACCTCGACATTTCAACGCGCCACGAAAATGCGACACCTTCAATTGCGCCACTCGTGCCTTCCCTCCACCGAACTGTTTCGAAAAATTCCCCTTCACCATCTCAGTATCAATGACATAAACAAGACTCGTGCAGACATTCCAGCCTCCACACGCGCCGAGGCCGCCTCCACAACGCACACCGTTTTTATGGTGAACGAACTCCCCCTCTCTTTCCCCAACAGTGAGCTCCTGCCACCTACGAGACGGCACAGAATGGATGAAAGCGCAAAGCTCCAGCGCGCGACATTGGCAATCGGTGTCCTCGTCATATTGCTTCGGCCTCAGCTTATGGCAACAAAAATATGTGCGAAGGGCAAGCCTATTGTGAACAAGATAATCTGGATCCGTAAATCTCTCCATGTACGAGAGCATGCTGCGATATCATGGGGGTCAATTCTGGTAAGAACCCGTTCTCAAGTGGGCACATGGCAATTGACATTCTGGATGAAACTTTGGAGTCAGTACTCTTGGAAACGAATACCTCTATCGATCCAAGATTCCGCAACAGAAGTTTCTGTAATACAACGAAAAGAAGCTTGAAATTCTTAGACATAGTTGTACTCCCTCAATACAAACCCTCTTTCTCCTTGCTTGTACTCTGATATTGGATTTCGTCTTCCTCCCCCCGAGTTATGTCTCGTCGTTGTATTCGCAGTACTGGCTATTGGGAAGTCGTCCAAAGCCAGACCCGGCCACGTTTGATATATTTGAAGATTTAGAGAATGATCGGTGAGTAATAGCAGATGCATCGCTCTCAGGATTCGGTCCTACTTGTGCCATAACATGTGCAAACTACTGGGAATTCAAGTGTAAGAAGGAAGATTTCAGTACAGATCGGGTGAAGGTGGTTGGCACGGTTAGAAATTTTGGCACTTCCGCACGGTAAGTAGTCTGTGATATTAAGCTTCAAACTGTATATTTTTATCTCTACTTGCCCGAAAGTTTCTACCTCTTCTGAATGACGAGGTGCATTGCTATTCGCACCGTTTCAGTCCAGACTCGCATTTGTTGACGATTATACAGACCTGTGCGAATGCTCATATGCATGAGAATCCTAACAGCTGGATTGTCCAATAAAACAATTCCTTGGCATGTTTTATTAATATTTTGAAGTAGCTGGTTCATCCCTCTGGATTCCTCGATGAAGTGGAGCCTGTTACAATTAATGGGCTAATGCCGAACCCCTCTAATCATTCCAACCCTCAGATTCATTCAATTAATATCCTTACTTTATCGGCATAAGCAGACAATTTTGCTCGCAATCAAAACCTAGTTGCTCGCGGAAAAACACCGAAAAAAAAATTTCCTCCTTCCCCAAACCAGCAAAAGGTTCAGCTTCCCAACGGTGTTAAGGTTGGTGCCTACATCCTTCCTCCTCTCTATATGCCTGTTCCTTAAGTCGTAGTTGTGTCGGTTTTTTTTTTTTTTTTTTTTTTTTCCTTTTTTTTTGCCATTTCTTTTTTTTTTTTTTTTTCTTTCGAATGCTCGTCGTGTTGAGCTCCTCCTCCCTTATATGCCTTTTGTCCTCATGGCGAAGTTGTGGTTGAATGTCGAACCAATTATGCCACGGGTTGTCAAGCCGGGACTTTGTGGCGCTTTGGGAGTTGTTGATTTGACGAGAGAGGATACGTTTTTTGGGTTTATGTATGGGCAGAAGGTGGCGGGGAAGGGGAGGCGTGGTGTAGTTGGTTTGATGGGGGACCTAACCAGGAGGGGAGGTGAATGGGAGATAGAGAAGGTGGTTCGGTAACTCTCATCATTTGGGGGAAATATTTGGACACCGTTATACAAGATGAGCACTGCGGTTCCGCCAGAGACCATTTCTGGTACTGTGACCTCCTGGCTTCCGATCATATCGGTGCATCCAGCGGATACCACCGGCTTCTCCCTCTTCTCGGATGTGGTTTACGGAGCCGGACTTATGTTTGAACCAACGAGAACGATGGGAGCCTACGCATATTGCCTGCAGGCTTCAAGTTGCATGTTGTTCCTCGTAAGTTGGACGTCTGCCGTTGCTCATACTGCAAAACATTCGCACTCAGCCACTAGCACTGATCGCTAATAGTCAAGTGTAGAAATTACGACTTTCAAGCTATACTTCCTGGTGGAATCCCAAGTCAATGCACATCCTCTTTACTTTTCGGCACGACTTTGACTTACAATCAGGTGGCGAATGCCTACTTGGGCACCTTTACATCAGCGACGGAAAAATACTATGGGCAGCCGCATGCAATTTCTGCGGTTCCGTTCAATGGTGTTATTTTTGCAGATGTTCCTTCACACACAGCACAAACCGGAAATACACCTCAATCAATCATACCCACGCCTAGTCAAACGAAGGGCACTTCAACCGCATTCGCTTCATCGACAGCTTCCTCGACACCTTCCTCGACAAGCTCTCCTGCCGCTCTCTCCACCAGAACCGTCATTGGTATCGCAATTGGCTCGGCAGTAGGTGGAATCGTCATTTGTCTCCTATCCTGGATCCTCACCCGTCGGCGAAAAGCAGCGAAATCTTTCCGTTTGAGCTCTGAACCTGATCTAGCCTTTCCCGACTACAGAAAGGTTGAGTTATCGGGTGAGGATATTCGACACGAGATTGATGGAGAAGGAAGACTAGCTGAATTAATGGAAGGGAAATTCAGTCATTGTCATGAGCTGGATACAGAAGAGAGTGCCGTAGAATTGCCAGCTCCCGAGCCAGAGCAGGGAGTACAAGGAGGATTGATAAATGAATAGACGATACCACCAAAAGGACCAATTGCCGTTGATAAAGAAGTTGCGGGAGATTAGACGAGTATGAAGGGGTGTATTTATGAGGGAAATATTCAAGAACTGGAGAAGTATGTGGAAAGACAAAACCCAGTTGTTCCAATCATTATAACGATCGCTCCATCTCAACGTTCCCTCCAATCAGTGCCTCCATTCTGAATAGGGCCGAACTTCTCAGCTCCTCACAACCTGACGTCGACTTTCTTGATAGTCAAAAGATACGAAATCCATTTGATGTATCCTTATGCCTGGGACTTGCTACGCCACAGAAGCTGAACACCAAAAATTGCGGCCTAATAATCCGCTCCAGTACTCGCGATATTAGTGGAACTGGTGCCGAAAAGAGGAACAGAAACCTCGACCCTGCGAGCTATACCGGCAGTTCGACGTCACCCCCCAAATCCCTTCCGGAAGAAGACCACCTTTCAAGGCTGAAAGGCTGAGAAATCTTATCATAGGGCTGATGTTATTCAACCGGAGGCCAGGAAACGATCGTAAGATCTACCACGCACTTCTCCTGATCTCTCGCATAAAGTCCAAAATCGATACCAAAAGTATTGGGGTCCAAAATGTTGGCCTAATACAGTATAGAATTTGAGTGCTGGCCTTTTCTGCATTCCAGTTGTTACACAGATGATGATAAGAGCGACTCGAGCAGGTGGACGACGTCGTATTATACTTGCGATAATCTTATTGAATACCTGACGATCTTCTGTAAAGCTACGTCAGAGAAGTCGCAGGCCACGCCACTTTACTACCATCCAGGCATCTCATCTCACTCAGCAATAAACGCCTGCGCCGAAATAATCCAGCTCACAAACTGTACGAACGAGAAATAAGCACCCGCGCTTGCAGCGACATCCTACACATAAACTGGTCAGCAAGAAAACCCAAATTCAACGTCACACATCGATCACACAGAGCTACCGTATTAATTGGGTTAAAGCGCCCCCCCCTCTCCCGTTTTTGACCTTATTATGCCAGGATATCTGAGAGAATAAAGGTTAAAATAACAGAGGCCTCCGAAAACGGGAGAGGGTTCGTTCATGGGAGAAACTCTCCCATTAACCCCAATTCTCTTTCATAGTCTAGCACAATAAGGTCAAAAATAGGAGAGGGGGGGCGCTCTAACCCAATTAATACGGTAGAATGTTGTTGTCCGAGGATCCCACCAAGAAAGAAAGAATAAAACTTACAAACCACCCCATACTCTTCTTCTGTAAAATCAGATCGCGATCGAACCCGGGCACATTGACCAGCAACGTCATAAAACACGGGTAATAATCACTTTTCTCCCCATCACTCGTATCACACGTCAACGTAAAACTCGGCGCACCACTCAATGTAAGCTCATAATCATAGGCTGTGATACCTTTTACTTCTCTTGTGCGGAGACCCAAGTTGAGCGCTGTGATGCCGTTGGCGGAGATGAGGGTTAGACGGGTGAACCCCAGGGTGAGGGAGGGGATGAGGCCAAGGTTGGGGTCGTAGGGCGCGAAGAAGAGGGTGGGCGCGGAGGTTGCGGAGGAGGAGGACATGTCTTGGGTTGAGTTGTCTGGAGGGCGGGGAGGGTTAGTTAAGGAAAGAAGGGGGAGAGGTGGTGGCTGGGATTATAGTAGTAGATTACTTACAATTAAAAAACGTCTGAAGCATGAGCATCGTCGATGTAGTATCGCACATCAACCACTCCGGGGAATCAAACACTAGATACCGATACGTTGCGTTCTGCCATTCGAAATCCTCGATGACTTGATCATTGTTATACCTATTCTCGTATTAGCCACCCTCCATTCCTCCTCCCGTTTCCCTCCTTCTCTTTCTCTATACCTCACGTAAAAGGGGGGTTCACTCACCAAAGCTCATGACAACTACAAATCTCCACCGTCGGATCCAAATGACACTCCGGCGCCGAGTCATCATACCACCCCTTAAAACACTTATCTCCCGCCTTCCCACCCGCATTGGCCGTTCTACCCAGTAGATTCGCCTGCGCTGACCAGTCTACGCGTTGGAAGATGGCGATGGATGGGAATTGTACGTTTTTCTATACATCATTTATAAGTTTCCCCTCACAAAGTATGAACGTAATACCGTATTAATTGGTTTAGAGCCCCCCCTCTCTCCCGTTTTGGCCTCATTATGCCAGACCATTTCAGAGAATAGAGACCAAAATAAGAGAGGTCACATTTGCGGGAGAGGCTCGTTCATAGGAGAAACTCTCCCATTAACCTTAATTCTCTATAGTGAACTGGCACAATGAAGTTAAAAACGGGAGAGGGGGGGCGCTCTAAACCAATTAATGCGGTAGGAAATTCGAAAAATAATGAGGAAAAGAGGGAAGTGACATACCACAGAATCTTTAGACTGTACCAATTCCTCCGAGTTCAACTGTGGATACCACAAAAGCACATAAAGAATAGTGAATGTAGGAATAGTAGTGAGGACAATGGCTATCGAGTTTCCGAGGTGAGGATTGTATTTCGCACCTACAACCCATATTAACATCTTCACTTCTCCCTACGCATGATTCTCCCTTCAAATAACTTACTATTTTCCCTCCAACTCAAAAGCAAAATCCCCGCCAAACACATAAAACTCAAAGCCCCAAATACAGGCACAATCCGCTGAAAACTCGTCACAGGATACCGCGAAGCGATAGTCAAAAGAAGAATAAAGAGTATAAAAGTTAGGAGGAAGTGAAACACTAATCGATTACTAGGTTTGCCTTTGCGGGAGAGGCCGAGTTTGCGTTCCCATTTTGCAACTTTGGAACCTCCATCGGCGTTTCGCTTCTCGTTTCGTAGTTTAGATGCGCCTGGATATTGTCTTCGAGCTTTGAACGGACGCTGTCGTGAGAGTAGCGAGCGTGTCGATTTGCTGGTTGTGTTTGTGCTGGAGGGAGTTGGTGGTCCGAAACTGCTTGTATGTGTGAATGATCGTGCGAGGGATGGGCTGGAGCTATTAGGCCCGTATTTGGGAGACGTAGAGCTGTCGAAATTTGACTTTATGTGCGGTCGTGAAATAGAGATGCCGGCTCCATCAGGTCTCTGTTTGGGAAGAGTGCTAGCACGCGAGGGAGAGCCGAAAGGTGGTGATGGGAGAGGAGGAAGCGCTGGCTCTGGTGGAGGTGGAGATCGTGGAGGTCGTTGAGGATGTGTTCCTTCTTTGTAACTCGGAAGAGAGATCGAAGACATTAGATCGAAGGTGTTTGGTAACGACTGTGAGGTTCCAAGATGGAAAAGTAGGTTGATGTGTTTTGAGCAAGCTACGGGATCGCTATCAACTTGTAATAGTTACCCATTACAACTGGATAGATTGAATTTCCCATCACCAATCGGACGTACGATAACTGGTCACGGCACCGAGCTAGTTGATGGTTCGCAACCCTGTAATAAACTTGCACATTTCAGTATATCTGTACCACGCGGACAAGGCCGAAGACATAAAACAGGAATAAAGGAGTAGCCCCGGCCCTCTGGCTCCTTTGCAATAAAAATCCACTAGATTTTCTAAAAACCCTAGGCGCAAGTCAAGCTGTGCCGGGAAACTCGGCCCCCAAGCATCAAAACTGGCCAAATTCAGGATCCTCGGTTCAGCTCTATTCCCAGCGCAGCCTCAACGCCGCGTGGTAGCTCCCTGTAATAAAAAGGCCCGGAAACATGGTTCATGATCCTTCTTGGCCTTAAAATGGCGGGATCAATTCTGCAGGACGACTATCACTCAACGTCGGCCACATCGCGGAGGGGCGAACCGATCAAGCGGTAACTCGAAACGAAGTTTGGCCCCAAAATACCGTAGTAATTGGAATACAAGACCCCCCCCTTCTCTCCCATTTTTACCTTCATTGTGCCAGACTATTAAAGATCGAGAATTCAGGTCGAACGGGAGAGGCTCTCCCGTTTTCAGGGCCTCTGTCATTTTGACCTGTATTGTGCCAGATACTCACAGAGAATTAAGATCAAAACGGGAGAAAAGGGGGGTCTTGTATTCCAATTAATGCGGTATATTGCGGAATTGAAAAAGTGTAATATAAGCAATCATCAAAAACTAGCTGCCTTGATGCCACAGATCTTCGTAATACGAGACCTTAAAACTGAAGTCGAAATTTTGAAGCTTTTCAGCTATTCTCCATGACGCATGGGACCCCCCTATAAACCGTACCTCGACAAGAACCAAAGCATGAAACGCGCATCAAGAACCAATCAAATAAATTCTCCAGCTGAAATTAGATACAAATTCCGCGCCACTTAGCGAGACGGATCTGTACAATTTGCGAGCAGTTTAAATGAACATGACCTTGAACTGTAGTAAGCTTCCCGCGATAACCAGCGACAATCACCAGAATGAAAAAGAGAAGACAAAAACGTTAATGATTGTCCGGATAATTGATGCTCTCACGCTTCGATTCGCACCTCAAATGCCTCCGTAAACCTGTACAACGTTGTATGCAGTCAGCAGGGGATGGGAAAATCCCCGAAAACCCCTGTCCTGGCCGGAATCCTCCAGCTGCGATTGGGCGAATCTGATTTATAGCTGGAAACTCCTACCGGATTGTTGTGTGACTGGCTGATCCTCTCCTACCATACCTTGAATTGTTTTCAGCTTACCGAAATACAAACCTGAGAAAGTGACATTTGCTTCGGGAAGTTGGCAAGGGGCGAAGGCAGGAGAGCCTCGTTCCTTCGTATTCAATGAATGTGACGAGGCTATGGGATTCAGGGTTCTCTGGTTAAGGGTATTAAGAGCCACTGTTGTCGAATGCTGTGGAAGTGATCATGCCCATTGTCTCGACATCGTGAGAAGAAAACAAAGTTTCTGTATCCATTTCTGTCCCGCAAAAGAAAGGAAAATGCTGCACCTCAAAGAAGCCGTTTTGGGGTTCGCCTTGATTGCCCCTTCTGTCTTTGGGCAGCAGAAAATATACATAAATCAGGTCCCGGCGTATTCCTCTCTATCGTCGTGTGCCGAAGCTCCCATTAGCAGCATTGTGAGAGACATGTCGGCCGGTTGTGGAGACGGTGGCAAGACAACATCATACAGCTGCTTTTGTACAGCAAGCTCTAGGTGGGTTGTACCTGGACAATCAAAGTTATCAGCCAAAGCTTTTACTAACTTACCTCTAATACCCAGCCACTACAACAGCCTCATATCCTCAAGCGTAAACGACCAATGCTCGGGGGATAGCAACGAGATAGCAACCGCATCGCAGGTTTTCAACAGTTACTGTTCCATTGGCGCAGGGAATTCAACAGCAAATGCCACAGGTTTGTCCAGCTTCTTCCAAACTTGTGTACCGTGTTAACGTGAGAAAGGCATAGTTTCCGGAGTTGCAGGAGCCACAGGCACAGCGACTCCTGGAAGTACCGTAACCACTAGCTTTCAATCATTACCAACAAATCCCACTACCAGCGCAGCTCCGCCACCACAGCCAAGTGCGAATTCGGGTGTCCAAATGCGATTCGATACAGCACTTGTGGGCTTCTGGGTTGTATTCGCAGTGGGAACTCTGATATGATTTCTTGGTAAATCTGAACAATTGTTCGACAGAACTCTTCAGAAGATCTACTTCGTGCAGACGGAAAAATGTCGCTAGATTCGCTTATATCAACATTCATAGAGGGGCTTGGATGGAAGGGCGATGGCTGCAGCTTGCACGGTAAAAGGCGTTTGGGCTTTCGTTCTTTGAGCTAATAAATAATTTTTCGATGGAACAGAGTTACTCCGAGTATTCGAAACAGAATCAAAGCTGCAAAAAGCAGCATGATTGGTGACAGGCCCGCGTACCGGTAGATGTTATATTGGGAACTGGCGTTGTTGGTACAAATGAGTCGCAGTTTACTGTCTTATAGACATCTAACCCCAGATATACCGCCCACTCATCCCCTTAAGCGCACAGAAAGACTGCATAGAATCAGAAGACAATCGGTAGTCGCTATTTTGGATACCAGCCTCACGGGAAATACCCACTCCCTTCCCACTTGACTCGGTAACTATTTTAGCATTTGCCAATCTTCAGCTCGAGAGTTAGCTACCGAGGTTATCGCAATGCCGAACCAAGTGGTGTACTGAAGTGCCGAAATTTGTAGTCATTGTATTCTTTGATTTACGAGACCTGCTTGAGTCGTTTCGTCCAACTGGTTGGAGAGAATGAAGTTTCGGCACTTCACTTCTAGGCAACTGCGAATCGAAGAATCGCCGTTTTCGATGAAAAAAGAGCTGAATCATTGAGTTCTAGTCGCTTTCCGACACCCTTTGGAAAATGGGCTCAGAGATGGTTTGATAAAGCAATTGGATCAACAAGTGCTGACGCAAGTTTGTCGTCCGGTTCAGACCCAGTTAAAAAGCTGTCGGCCTTCCTCAGAAGAGTCGAAAGTGCGGTGCTTGGACGAATGCTCTCCTACACTAAGCGTGTAAAGAGATCGATCGATGGTGTATGGCCGCCAAAAATGGGCTCAGCCTCGAAGTCCTCACGATTTGGTGGTGACTCCCCCATTTCGTGGCGGCAAGGTTGCGGTAAGGAGGTGGCAGACTGGCAGTGGAGTTTCCACAACTTATAGCAACATTTCCCCGCATATAGACCTGAGGCTCCAGAGAAAGCTTTTCATTCATTGACGGCTTCTTCCAGACTGCTGCCTTCTGGGTCAGCTCCAGGCATGCAAACAACAGGCTGTGAACTGTCGGCGCGCATCCGAAAAGTCGCATAAATTCAAGAATTGTATGGTTTTGAAGCCTCGAAAGGAGTTACGGGGCTTCCGTGCCTGTTCCCCAGACTTATTTGTGACTGTTGACCATAACAAATCTCGCATCGAGTCCAATAAAATGGGAAGAGAAGAAACAGTAGACGAGTGCCGAGGGATTTCTCGTCTGATCTAGCTCGGGAAATACCCACCCAGCTGAGTAACAGGACGCTAAGCCCAACTTATCTAAATCCGAAGACTTGCATACCTCGATAAGTAATCTCATAAAAAGCCTTGTCGTCCAACATATGGAAACCGCATCTGGAAATGGCCCTGAGGGGATAAATCGTATGCGAAAATGCTTAAGACCGAAGACTCGCAGCGAGGCGAGGGACCGGTCGTTCAACCGATTCAGAAAAAAACACGACAACGAGTTTCGACTTCCTGCACAGAGTGCAAGAGGAGAAAGCAGAAGGTACGTGATTGGACATGACCCCCTACCCGAAGAGGTCAATGGACGGCTGACGAAAATTGGTTAACCCCAGTGCAGCCAAACGCGAGACCGACCCTGTAATAACTGTGCCAGGCGATACCCACCAGGAGAATGTATATATGTAGCTTCCAGGTAAATATATACTCTGCATTGGATCAGCCAGGGCGATCTTGTGTAACATGCTCAAAAGAATTCTAAAACATTTTACTTTAGGACCCCTACCAACCGCATAAGAGATTTAGGCAAGATCGTCGAATTGAATGATGACGATGTCAAATCTGCTAGCGTAACGCTCGTATCTATGAGCCAAGCTGCAGCAAATGCACGTAGGTTTCAAGGACCAATTCGACTGAAGACGAGCATCTCTCCGTGTGGAACTGGCGACGATAATACACCTGAACTACCAGGAGCTCAATATGTAGTTCCGAGGCATCGTAGTGACGGTAGAATAACGTTTTATTCCCCTACAAATGAGCAACAGCAATGGTCCAGTTGGGATATAGCCTACCTATTCCCAGTTGATTCCCGGAGAGCCCCTTATACTCGATTGCAGCCCTCATATGGTGACACCATCTGCTTAAACGTAGGCGATGTTGGAGTGGAAAAGTTGTATTCTCTTCCAATCGAGCCATCTCGGCGTAATGCGGAGCTGTTTTATTTCTGTATGCAAATCTCCTGCTAGAAATAATATCGACAATTTGCTGACGCACGAAGTTGTTCAGCGGTTATCTCCATATATCACGGCGATAGATGGCATGAATCCGTCAGAAGGGTTCATGGGCCAGTGGGTACCCTATTTGATACAGTCACCGCTTGCTGTAAATATAGTAGTGCTGAGCGCCGCATATTTCCAAGCCGCAGCTTTGAGAATGGATCTCGAAAAGTCCGTCGATGCTGTTGCTACCAGGGGAAGACTCATTACGTTGCTCAATGAACACATAAGCAACTATAGCAATGGCGTAAATGACGGAGCAATCTGTGCAGTCATGTCTTTGGCATACAATGAGTTGATTTATGCAGACAAAAAAAGCACTGGTGAGTATTTTCGAAGTATTTCTCTTGTGTGTGTGCCTTCTTTTTGCCATGAACGACGCTGACTTCAGGATAACTTTTGTAGTAGCACACGTGAAAGGGGTTCGTGATATGCTTCGAACTCGAGGTGGCATCAACAGCATTTCCATGCCAATTCTGAGAATGATGATACTGAGGTATGTAATTTTGCGAACCCGGCTCCGTGCAGAGGCTGTCAAAATGCTGATGGAAAAATAGGACAGACTACCAGGTTGCTTGCACCTTTGAATGTGATCCCATCGTTCAAGGCGTCCAAGAACCGGTAGCCCGAGCTCAAACGAGTCATATTGCTTTGGATAGCCCGTTCCTACTCTCCGGTACCCGCTTTGTTGACTGCATTGATGTTCATAATATCAGCCAAGCAACAGCGACAATCCTTGACGACATAAGATTTATAACCAACTCCCTTTTATACCTGAACGAGGACAAGAATCCAGACCAAGCTAAGGTCAAGTTTCTAGCCACTGTCCAATGGATCCATAATCGACTAATATCAGACTCTGATCCTAATCTGGCTAACGACATGATCCACCAGACATGCCGCGCTGCGGCTGCGATATACACCACAGCCATCCTGGAACGAAGGCCTCTATCCGCATCTTGCACGAGTCCTCTTCTACAAAATGTTTGGATTGTAATGTGGAGAGTTCCGCTATCTCGTTGGAAGCAAGTACCGGGATTATTCCTCTTCGTATTGCTTGTGGCAGCACCGTTTACTTATGCACGCCCAGAAGGGAGGTTCATAAAAGGGATGCTCGGTGCAAGTATAATGGCAATAGGTCTCGTAGACTGGGACACTATTGCAGCAATCTTGAAGTCCTTCCTTGCGGTCCAGCGCTGGTTGGGTGGAAAGAATCCAGATAAACCCATCGTCAAAGAGGATAGGCTTGCAGTTTCTCGCGCCCCTGAAGGTGGGCTACCTGCATGGTCAATAACACCATAGCGTTGCCAGAGTCTATCGGTTCCATTGCCATTTTCATTATTGTCCTGTCGGGTTCTTTGATGTCGCGAAGAATCAAGTACTGTACAGTAAAACCTCGATATAAGAATACGATCCGGAACCGGAAGTATATTCTTATTTTGGCGATATTCTTAACGGGTAGATAAGCATATATTGAGACTATTCCGAGATTCCATTTGCCGGCGCCGCCAAAGAAGCTACGAATGTCTCCTTGCTTTCTTGTATTAACCTTATGGCTCTTAAGCTCCTTTGCAAGCCTCTTAAAGGTCTGAATATTCTTAATTGTACCCTTTTTCCTATTATAATTTAAATAGAGGAGCGCGTATTTAAAAGCCCTGCATTAGGGGAAGAGGTGACGAGAGGGAATTACCGGAATCAAATATTTTGCTGATTATTGAAGAATATCTGAGGGTAATATTAGAGGGAATTATAGGTTTGGGACCTGGGAAAACTAAGAATATTCCAAAGTGCGCGATTATTCTTATTTATTATGGTAGAAAAATCGGGGCCTGCGATGGCATTCTTATTTCAGCGGTATTCTTAACTAGAGTAATTCTTATATCGAGGTTTTACTGTAGTGGCATTCCAGCACTTCGAAATTCTGGAGCATCTCATCTGTTGCCATTTATTCTACAGTGTGCTAGAGGCTCTTTTCTTCCACCGATTTGGCTTCGCTATGCGGGCTGCCAGACTGGAAAAATAGAAGTTGGCTGAGCAGACTTGCGCATGAGCAGGGCTCCTGGCAAGGCTGGCTGTTATTGGGCGTAGGGAGTAAGTTGGACCATGCGGGAAATGAATTATGAGGTACGGCAGTTGATATATTTTGGAAGCGCAAGCTTTGTGGAGAACAAAATCTCAGATACCCCTTAGTTAATAAAGAGCCAGAGCGTAGGAATATCTCAGATGCCACTCGTTCTTGTGGAAGTTGTTATTTGGCCACAGAATTTTGAAGTGAACTGTCGTTGATAGCTTATTGGGTGGTGATAAAATAAGCCAAGAGAGATGACCAGAAAGCTAGAAGGCTAGAGCTATTGCATTGAGACACAAAGACGGAGAAATGTGGCAATTTTTGACAATTCGCCAGCGCATAGAGACGATAATAATAGTAATAAACTTTGCAAAGTACTTAGTATATTTCACTTTTCACTTGTGGGGAAGGGGACGGACTCCAGGTGGCTCATTTTATTGGCGAGTTCAAGCATTAGTCATTGAATTCGTATTTCGATGTGACTTTCTATCATCATCTATATGGTGTATTGTCCGTATGTATATTTCTGTACGGTAATCGGGACTTCAAGTAGACTTCTTGTGCAAGACACCGGCGCCGGCCTAAGAATAATTAGTATACCTATGACTTCTTATGCATGACAGTAGCAGCGGCCTCTCTAGTTAGCAATGGAAACGAAACAAAAAGGGTAATTTTACCTGATGATTTGGGAAAATAAGTGTATCCGCTACCACGACGTTCTCCCTTCGGCCAGCAGTAAACACGATCACTTCAGCGATATCATCTGGAGTCAAAGGCTCGCAACCACTATGGCCGTTAGCAAAAGGCCGTCAATGTATAGATGCAGCCCACAATAACTTACGCGTAAACAGCATCTGCTTTCGATTTATCTCCATAGAATCTAACAACGGAGAATTCCTGCCACCGCGTCAGTGCTCTTCATTCTTCCTTTTTTTTCCTTCCAACTTACCGTCTCGACTTGTCCCGGGTCAATCTCAATAACGCGTATTCTTGTAGCAATCAATTCCTTCCTCAAAGAATCTGTAAAGCTTCTGATGGCGGCTTTTGTTGCACAGTAGATACCTCCACCAGGATATGGTTCTCTGCCCGCAATACTGCCAATGTTTATAATATCTCCAGCTCCACCATCGGCTCGTTTTTTGAATACGGGAAGCACAGCCTGTGTCATGTTGATTAATCCGGTAACGTTTGTGGCGAACATGACAGCCATATCGTCCTCTGCAATCTCGGGTGCTCTGGCGACGCCCTTAACGAGACCACTATCAAATATATTAGAACTCGCAAATGCTGGCATTAAATGAGGATGCCTACGCGTTGTTGACCAGCACATCAACTTCCCTCCATTCCTCTGGCAGATTTCCAACAAAACTTCGAACCTCATCAGGCTTGCTGACGTCCAACTTGAATGGCAGAACCTTTACTCCTTCTCCAACCTCCTTCTTGATCTCTTCGGCAATCTCCTTCAATTTATCGTCTCGCCTGGCGGTAAGGATGAGTCGAAGATTCTGAGGCGATGTACGAGCAAATTCGAGGGCGGTGCTGCGACCAATTCCTGAAGATGCACCGGTGATAACAATTGTCTTGCCTGCAAGGCGTTTGCCCTGAGCTGTGGTAGCCATTGTTCGGAGGAAAGCGGTAGTTTTGCAAGGAGGAGGATGCGGGCGTCTGAGAGATTCAATGGTGCGAAGGAGCTGTGCTGATCTACGAAGGAAGTGCATGAGAAAAGAAGAAGGGAAGGGACGAGAGGGGAGAGGGGTATCCAGCAAGGAGAGTGGGATGGAGGGACTGACTTGGTTGAGGTCGATGATGTGCTTTATTATTAGTGGACGAGCTACGTACTGTGAACCTACGTTTGGGGAGCTATGGCCTGCCACCCGATAAGAACCCCTCTAATCGCGGGGCACGTAAGCTTGAATATGTACATTCTGGCATCGCAGGCCGTTTTCCCCCTTGCTTCTCTCTTTCTCAGTGGACTGTTTTTTGGTAGATTGCTTGACATTCTCTTTAGAATTTAATCTCTATGTTTGGGCGCAAGACGCTTTTAAATTTTGGGTTTATATTGACCTACCCGTCTTGTACCCGGCCGGCCCGAGCCACTGGCCTAGAAGCGTTCTAGATAGTGGGATCCATCTCTATCCTGCGCCGAGGTGTCTTTCCACAACGCGTTCCTCTCAGAACAACAACTTCGTCAAGAAAGCCGCGACATCGAGTGATGTATCAGGGCGAGGAAAGATCGAAGAAATCAATACTTTCGGTTTAAGCCCCTTATGCCTATTTCTGTCATTTTTTGTTTGTCTTCACCAGTTCGTCCTTTATGGGGGCCAGCCCCCAAACCCCCGTAGCTCGCTGCGCTCGATAGGATAGTGAGGATGTTTCCATCTGAACCAAATTATCTGGTGAGAGCGCAGCGAAGAGAGCCTCCACGGCAGTGGCCTCCGGAGGACTGACGGGGCGCCACGACGACCAGCTACCTACTCCCTACTGTACCCATTTTGGGGCCCTGACAGAACGAATGCTTCGGCTCGGTCAATCTAACCGGAGGCCGGGTCGTCTCGGTTTGCTCTGAGGAGAATACTAAGCCCGTATCTACCCCGAATTATCGAATGATGATTGTCGCTCAGGCGATCACCAAGCACAACCACAGCGCGGCATCATCAGTGCCAACTCCATCATCTCGAGAATCCCTCGGCATTTCCCCAACATTGATTGGAAATTAGGAGTCAAGACCACATGACTTCTAAATTCTCCCAAACTTGCTAGTGCGCCGTTTGAAGTTCTCAAACTTGACCTGGACGCCTCCGCCTCATCAGCGTGGGTTTCCCCCTCGTGCCAGCTCCACTTCCCCTCATTATCCTCCACCACCCAAGTTTTCGGGCTTGTTAACACGGCTCTCTGGCCTCAATTGGTCGCCTAAATCGTGGAGTAGGTCACGGAGCGCCATAAGCTTTCCAGAATTCATCCACGCTTCACTTGGCGTTGCCATTGTCCGCGGCGCTTCATGGCTTTGGAGTATCAAGTACTCGAGCTCCGACGTCTTGGATTCTTGGCATGGACGAGATGCAACGTATGTAAACAAGAATAGACTGCCCTCTGGTTCAACCATAACATTCATCCCATCTTCTCTCACCTCTATTCTCTATTCTTGCAAGACTCCACCGAACAATTACTCGCTACCCCTTTCAAAATGTCGACTCTAACAACATCACCAACATCATCATCGTCATCTACTTCAGTACCAACAATACGGAGGGCATCCACTGAAGGTTCGACAACTAGTACTTCAACACACAAGGTTCTCGATAAAATACGGGAAAAGAACGCTGCGCGCAAGCTTCGCAATGCAAACAGGCCTCTTCGACCAGAGCCTGTTAACGCAAATCCTCCTCAGTTTGCCAGTCATAACTCTCTTGCCGTCCTTTTCACCAACAACTTTGGCTTCTCGCAAGCCGTAGCTGTCGGTAATGTCCTCAAAGTAGGTGGGCAAGGTGGCTGGGATTCTGAAGGACGCCTCCACATGGATGTTTCCGACCAGATCAGTCAAGCTTGCGATAATGTTGCTGCCGCCTTGGACACTCTTCGCAGCGATGCCGGTTGGAATTTTGTCTATATGGTCAAGACCTATCACACGAATATGGCCGAGAGTTTGGAGCTTACAGCTGCTCATCTCCAAGCCAGGATGCAAAAGCATCGACCTGTCTGGACAAGTGTGGAGGTTCAGAATCTGAAAATTCCAGGAATGGTGTTTGAGATTGAGGTGGAGGCTTACCTTGAGAAGAGAGATGGACAGGTCTAGAAACTGTGTGGGTGAAGGTGACAGGGGCGCAAGATGAATGCCAGACTCGCAAACCGTAAGTTCTCCTTACTGCCTCACAGCGCCAAAAAGTTCTAGTACTAATTAAAATCCAAGATCAAATCATCCTTACTTCTTCATTTGCTGCATTTTCACGACATCCGGAGTGTCGACAGCTTCCACTTCAGGCTCCAGCCACCCCTTTAAAGCCTGCCTGGACCCAACGCGAACAAGAAATAGGCTCCGTTCACAGTGCATCAAATTTGATATGTCAATATATCATAAGTTCTGTAGGACGTGACGCGTCGAGGTAAGGTCAGGCGGAATAGGGCTGCTTTATGTCGTGCCATTAAGTGTGCTGAAGATGAGCTATGAAGCTCGAGAAGCAACGCAGGCTTGGAGTTGGACCTTCCAGGTACCACCGGTGGCTAGGGAAAATCGTGCCTATTTTGTGTGAATAATAAGCAAACCACTTATCGGTCTCCCGAAACTGCATTTTACACCACACCATTTCCCCGACCATCCCAATTGCTCTGCGTTCTTGAAGTTCATGCAAGTTAATTAGTCTTCATCCTTTGTTCATACTTTGCCCACGTAATCTCATCATCTACCTAGTAGCAGACGAGTTCCCTCCATCGCCCAAGCTCTCAAACGCAGTCAAACCAACCGCCCTCTCAATACTCTCATCCAAAAACTCAGGCTGCCCCCTAAAAAAATGCTTCTCCCCGGAAACCTCCACAACCTGTCCCCAGTGCCCCTTTTCCTCATCCATCAGTTCGTCCACAACCTCAATCATCTTCTCCATCGATGTCCAGACTGGTCCTGTGCCGGCGTCCCACTATATAAATTCTCTTGTTAGCTGGCGCTTTCTCATGCACAGATGCTGTATTTTCAAGATGAATGTTGAGAAGAAAGAGGGATCGAGAAAAGATGCTAGCACTTACACCTTCCTCACTCATCGCCGCAGTCTTCATCGCTCCCGGTAATACCGCGTTCACCCGAACGCCATCCCACTCCCACATATGCCTCGCTACACTTCTCGTGAATCCCACGATGCCGTGATGTGTACTTGCATAAACGGGCGCGACAGGTGTGAGACTGCTCGTACTCAATATACCACCTCTCCCACCCTTTCCCTTCCCATCTCCATTCTGATTTTGCCGCATATAAAACTGCGCCAAATAAGCAGTCCAAATCACGCCCCTCAAATTCACATCAATGGCACTCGTATCCGGCGGCGGCGGCGGAGCCCACGTCGCTCCCACCCTTCTCCCGCCATCTAGTTTCCTCTCCTCCCCTTCATCTTTGCTCCAATTCTTCGGATTCGCAGCGTAGAAATTACTCTTCTCCGTAAACCCGGCATTCGCAAAGACGAAATCCAACCTTCCATGTTGCAGATAGGTTTTCTGGAATGCGCAGGATAGGGAGGGGTAGGATGTTACGTCTGTCTGGTGGAATTTTGCCGTGGGACCCAGGGAGGAGGCGGTTTCGTGGCCGCTGGTGGCGTTGTGGTCGGTGAGGGAGAGCGTCCAGCCTTTTTGGGAGAGGTGGGATGCGATGGCGCGGCCGAGGCCGGATGCTGAGGGGGTTAGTTGAGGATGAGATATGGGGTTATGGGGAGGGATGTACCTCCGCCGGTTATGAGAGCTACTTTTGACATTTTGAAGGAGTTGGGTTGTGATGTTTGGTGAGCAGATGAGGTAGTACAGATTAGCGAGTTATCACTTTTCTTTTCCTCACCTTCCGTTTCCCAAGATTCCATTCACCGACTGTCCTATATACATTCACCAAATTACATCCCCTTATACCCCGCAAATTGCCCAAGAAACCGCGGGATTAAAAACGGGCTTGGAGAGCTTTCCGTGGCAGGGAATTCACTGCTCACTGCGAAGGGAGCCGCATGGAAGTGTGGGGAAATAAAGTTTGGGGCTCTGAAGTTGTTATGTGTCGTGGAGGGAATGACCTTGTTGGGAGTTGGTACTGAGGATGTGTGATTGGAGAGCTTTCATGGATATTTCGAATGATGAATTTATGCACAATCTTAAAGTAGAGTAACAGCTGGATTTTTTGTTGAGCTAGATTTTGTAATAAGTGAGATGAGTTATGGCTGGGAATTACTTGGGCATTGGACATGCTTGGCGAGATTGATGTTCTCGACTTTACAAGAGGAGAGGATACAAAAGCCTGCCGATACAACATTTCAAGCAGATTTTCTTTTGGCGGTTGAAGTGTTAAGTATTTACAAGTTCTATTCCGAAATTTTATCGTCTGATATATGTCCATTTGATGCGGTGCTGCTTAACTGATTTAAGATATTCTGGTGAATCTGAATAGCCATCAGACACCAAGCGAGGTCTTCAGCAAATAGAAGAGACATACGGAATTTCTCATTAGCACGGTTTCATCCATCTCTTACTGTGCATGTTGTCCTCCCAAGGAGGTGTTTCCATATGCCGGGCGATGATTTCGTCCAAGTCCCTTTCAACTTTCAAGTCATGTCTCAATGTTCCTGGGTGGACAGGATGTTTTCCATAACCCTTTCTCTGGTACGTATGAATTGGTATAGAAGGCCATCTCTGTCCAATTCTAACCCCATTGTGCCAGACATGTAAGAGAGAATGAGGGTCTGAATGGGAGAGTTCTCCCGTTTTGGTCCCCATTGTGCCAGGCTTGATAGATAATCGAAGTTATAAAAAGGAGTAAAAGGACGGCGCTCTAAACCAATTCATGCGGTACTTCGCAAATGCGCTGGCCTCACCACGAGCTACAGGGAGCAAGGTGAGCTTCGAAATTTGAAGGATTGTTGAGTTTCAATTCGCTTGGGTGTGAATGCTGTGATTCGAAGCACAACTTCATGGGGTGCTTTGGATCTTGTCAGTGCGTGCATAGACTTCATATGAACGAAGTGACTTACCGAGTATTTTTTGTATGGCGAGCTAAAATGTGATCAACGACCTAGAAGGTGGACCAGCTTCAAGATCATATATGATTCCGTGTTCATCATAGTCCCTCAAGATCCGAGAGTGTGAGATCAATGTCAACTTCGTTGAGGTGTGTCGCCATGAAAGGGTCAATTCGAGGCATGATTTTCGGTCTGAAAATCGCCTCAACATCGTATCTCCCTCGCGTCGATATACTCCACAACCCGCGGAAGGGAGTGCGCCATCGGCATGATCGATTTGTGTCTAGCAGGAGTGTGAAACTCTCTGTATGCGTTGGTGTACCGATAACCTGACCGAGTAAAGAGGTGATAAGTTGGAAGCAAGGTAGAGTCATCTGTGCCGTGGAATCAGTAAAGTTTCTCTTCAAACAAGTTCAAAGTCCGAAAGGGACTTACCTCTAGGCATCAAGGCTCTCATACTGTGCCACGCAATGATATTTCCAGTTATAGTAGCCATGAGAGCAACAAGGCTCAGTGTAATGTTGATGATATCCGCAGTTTGGAGAGCTATAGAAAAGTCAGAAGATTACTTGCATTTTTGGGTAGTCCACTTACGCATGTTGAAAGTTGAATGTTTTTGGGTGGAAGGATTAAAGGTACCTGAAGATGACTGTTTGATGTGAGATTGCGAGGCATATTTTGAAGGTCCTTTTGGTTGCATATATATGCAGCTTGATCTGTCGCGGTACAGTCTTTGACAAGATGAGAGAGCCAGGATTTGGTACTTTTGTGGCTAAGCGAGATAGCACCCGGCCATGTTTTGGCTGACGCAAGGGGCATAGGGGGTACTTTCGATGGCCGTCTGTCGCGAGATGGTACTTTTGTACAGCCAGTTGGGCTGGCCATATTTTTTGGTACTTTTGGCAGGCGCTATGGAACATCGTTGCCTGTTTCCATTGCCATGGCCCACGGGGCTCAGTCCGGGAGGCACAAGGCCATGGAGGATTTCTAGATTCGTGAGATGGTACCACTCGGGTCCTTCCCACCATATTCCCGCAGACCAAGAAGGGCCAACGAAAAAAGCAGCCGGCGGCTTTGACGATGCAGCCCTTTGGGGTAGAGGCTCAAATTCATCACGTCTCACTGGTAATTCGATCCAGAAGAGCTCTTCTAGCCTCAAAATTTACCGGTAATGTCTCCTCCGATCGAAGTACTCGAGTACTTTTGTGCGGCCAATCAAACTGCCTGATCTAAGTGATCTTTTTGGTACTTTTGAGATGTGAGCCACTGTGCATGGCTGCGACCCAATCTAGTCGGTGGTACGGCCTTCCTCACTTCGGGCACGTATCGGCGTCAGCTCTGGAAGACGTGTGATGGAGGTACTTTTGGGAACCAACAGCACGTTCCGGATTGAATTCGCATCCAAATATCCAGTTGTCAATTGTCGGCCACTGATTTTTCGTGGGATCGTTTGGAGCCGTTCTGCTGAATTCGATCTTCATCATCACTGGCAAGACCAGCTAATTACTCAACGCTATGAGGAATAACCTTACTCGGGTGGAAGGTGCTGTTTTTTTAGGTCGCTCTATGACCGGGCGCCCGCAATCTTACGATCACGGGGCGTGAGAGGGTTTTGTCCCGCCCAGCCGCCTTCTCTCTCCTCTCTGTTGACCTCGGGACGTCCGTGAACGTCCACACAAAAACAACAAATACGAACAAGCCGTTGTCGAGAGGCATTTCTGCTGCGCCTGAGCCTCTAGCGGTTTGTGACTACAAGCAGTGAGGTTATTCAAGTCAAAGTATGGCGATGATGCCCAATGGCACACCAAACGGTGCGGTGCCGTCGCGGTGGTGCAATGGTGTCGCACGAAGATCCGATGATGCGTGTTCAGCAGCGGAATGCGACGCCGTTCAGGCAGGGACTGCCATCCAGGGGTCGGTCAACGCGATGGTACTTTTGTAAGCGAATTCAGCTCGAGGTCTCGCAACTCCTCAAGCCCCCCCCTGCAGTCAACGTCCTCCTTCCGAAAAATTTGGTAGATGTCGATTTTCTTCACGTCTGTCGCCAAAGAAACATATATGGCCAGTCTCTAATCTACAATATAACTCACGAAGTATGTCTCAACTCACAATTTGAGGATAACTCCTGCTGGCCCCCACGATACCGACCCCCCTTGAGCTCTTACGGCCACAGCCTTCTCCAAACGTGCCGCCCATCACACAATCGCTTTTTCATTAAAATTTCCATCTATATCAAGGTTCGCAATGTCAAGTAGCCAGAATGAAGTCCGAAGATATACCGCGAAGGACTGGGAGGAACAGAAAAACGAAATCGCAAAATTGTATAATGAGGGGACTCTTGAGAGCGTGATACAATTCATGACAGACAACCATGGGCTCGAGGCTACGTAAGAGATCATCTTCGTTTTAATGAATTCACGTTGTGATTAATCGATCGTCAGCCCCAAACAATACAAAGATCGAATCAGGAAATGGGGTCTCAATAAACATGTACAGAGAGATGAAATGGAGGCGATGATAAGGGTAAGTGGTACTGTTCTGCGTTTCACAGCACTGTGAAGTTGAGATGGCTGACATTGTATCGATGCCTGTCTAGATCCGCAAGGAACGGAAAACGGAAGGCAGTAAGGCAACTGCATTTACTCTTCGAGGTCGCCCGGTCAAGGAGAAGATTGATAGATATGAAAAAGAGCATGCGCCTGAGAAATTTATAGACGAAGATGTAGAGATGGATCTGAGTGACGAATCACCAGGTAAAGTTCACTAGACTTAGCCACGTTCATTCGAAGTAGGCCTCTAATATGGTAGCATTCTTGTAGCAACCCCGCCAGATCTTGTGTATTACACTCCGAGTCCTACAGCATCTGGAGTAGCTACATCCCAAGAAGCTCCAAGTCTGCCAATTAGTTCCAAGGTAGATGCCGATATAATTCAACAAACTCCGATTTCCGAGTCAGCTTCTCAAGCCCAACCACCGCCACAGTATCAACCATATGGATACTCGCAACCATATTACCCTCAGTATAGTTCGTATTCACAAGCAACGTACGCACCTCCACCTCCTCCCATGGGGCCTCAAAGTTTTGGTGGTACTCGTGGTGATTCACAAGGCTATTTATTCCAGTACTCGAATTGCACCGGGAAACGAAAAGCGCTTCTCATCGGTATCAACTACTTTGGGCAACGGGGTCAACTACGAGGGTGCATCAACGACGTCAAAAACATGTCGTCTTTCTTAAATGAGAACTATGGTTTCCAGCGGGACGACATGGTCCTCTTGACAGACGATCAGCAAAATCCCATGTCACAACCGACAAAACAAAATATTCTCCGGGCAATGCACTGGCTCGTCAAGGATAGCAGACCGAATGATTCTTTGTTCTTTCATTACTCGGGTGAGTATAATCCCTGGAATCACCTATGGTTGTCCTCTGCATCGACCCCTGTAGTATCCAGACTAATTGGCTCCTAGGTCATGGCGGTCAAACAAAAGACCTCGATGGCGATGAAGAAGATGGCTATGATGAGGTCATTTACCCGGTGGATTTCAGACAGAACGGACATATTGTCGACGACGAAATGCATAGAATCATGGTCCGACCACTACAACCTGGCGTACGCTTGACCGCAATTTTTGATTCTTGTCATAGCGGGACAGCGCTGGATTTGCCGTATATCTACTCTACTCAAGGCGTTCTTAAGGAGCCAAATCTTGCAAAAGAGGCTGGTCAAGGACTACTTGGTGCTATCTCATCATATAGTAGAGGTGATCTTGGCGGTGTAGCGGGGAATTTGATGGGCTTATTCAAAAAGGCTACAACGGGGGACGACGCCTATAATAAGACTATAGCTACGAAAACTTCACCAGCTGACGTCATCATGTGGTCTGGTTCTAAGGATGATCAAACATCGTTGGTGTTTCCGTTTTACTTTCTCACTTCAGTTCTCCTTTCTATGCGCAGGGCTTATACTAATAACTGATTTGCTATAGGGCTGACGCCATGGTCGCCTCGCAAGCTACTGGCGCTATGTCCTGGGCTTTTATTACCGCTATGAAAAAGAATCCTCAGCAGAGTATGGTACAATTGCTGAATAGCATTCGAGACGAACTCGCAACAAAATATACGCAGAAGCCTCAGTTAAGCTGCAGTCATCCATTGAGTATGGACTTTCATTGTTCCCTTTTCTATTCACTTCTTGCGTTGTGCCACTACCTTGCCCTCGTCAATGCTAATACTTCGCTTTAGATACCAATCTTCTCTTTGTGATGTAGAAATCGTTCGCCATATGGTTCATAATTAATGAGGATCACTTAATTCATCCTCAAAACCCAGAAAGTCTGATAGATTCACGATATGTAGAGGTCCTATTGTGATCTTTCTGACCCCCAATCCTTCTATTTAGTTTCAATTTCATATTAGGTATGCGAAGTACTGCCATGGGGATTTTTCTTGCGTGAAAGACTCGCGAAGAGAAAAGGAAAGAGAAAAGGAGAGCGACAGAAAACCAGAAAGCTCCGTCCTGAGAGTTGATAAAAGTAATGGGAATTTCTGGTTCGAAAATGGGATGCACATGTTGAGGTTGTAGAGACAAAACATTACTCGACCGAATTTCACTTACGCTCATTGCCACGTATGATACAATTGTTCAGATCTAAAAGAATTCCGAAGCACAAGCCTCTAGAATGTTTAACTATGATCACACAATCGTACCAGCTCTTCTTCAAAAGCGAAGAGAGTTGTATTTTGTAGCAATTCTGCCCAGAACATGACGAGACTATGCAGCTTTACGAATTTTATGCTGTAAGTATTAGCCCATGAAGATAAAAATGTCGTAAAAGTATATTGAAAACAGTTTATGGATTCGCGATGCCTAAAACGAAGTTACGGCAATCACTGCAAGATTTTGTAGGTTACAAAGAAGCCTTCAAATTGCACTTGACAACTCTAGAGCCTCATTTACATAGCGCCTCTTCAATACCACGTTCCATCCGATACCTAACGCGCTCCTCGCCTTCCCCCCTTTTCACAACCTCTAATCACACGAGGCCGATCACATGACCATCACAATCATCTTATCACGTGCGATAGCGTTTTGCGGCTACCGGCGGGGCGAACCGACGGCCGGGCCGGCTCTTTCCGCTCTTTTATTTTAGAACAAAACAGATTTCCAAACACCGAGAATCTTGAAGTTATCCACACGCACGCCAACGACATCCCCACGCCTGCATTTGCGCCTGATCAACTCTCGTACCACTTCACAGACCATTTTCGAAATTACAAAAGGCTTGAGGCATTGTAGCAATCATGGCGCGCGGACTCCAGAAGGTACGGCAAGAGAAGATGATTTGCAATTTACCCCACTGCCCCACCTTGTCCTTGTTCAGGATGTCAAGATCCACGCTGCAAATCATTCCAGCGCTGGTAGCACAATCCATGTAGCGCTCCAGTATGGAAAGTATATTGACAACAGTCCTTTCTAGATCGAAGCCCAACAGAAGGCGCAAGCTGCTGCGAAGAAAGGAGGAAACTCGAGCTTGAAGAAGGATAAGGGAATGAAGTACCAATGTGTATGTACTTGTTGACTTTTCAATCCAGCCCTCTATCCTTCTGTTCATCTCTTGTATGTATGTATGATAAATGGAGATCTTGGAAAGAGGAAATCGAGAGCTGGTCGAAATGGAAACGAAGATACGTGTTTGAACGAATACTGATGTTACTAGTCGACGTGCAAAATTGAAGTCGACAACTTGGCGAATATGAAGATTCATTGGAGTGTAAGTTTTCCCCTTCTGACTTGAGGGAAGTCGCTATGGGGAAAGTCTTGGCTTTTGACCCCCCGTTTCTCCCCTTCCTAAAGTACGAATCATCATACTCATTTTGAATTAGTCAAAACACCCCAAACTCGACACACCCTCTGATGAGTTTGCAAGCATGTCCAAGGCACCAGCAGCAGAAGCAAGTGGCAGCGGTGGTGCGAAGGGAAAGAAATGAGTTTAGCAGAGTCGGGCGGGAAAGTGGTGGAGTTGTAGAGGGTTGCTATGAGTTTTGCCTCTAGTCCTTTTTGTTTTGCGAAGCATGAACTAGAACGTTTCATTACAGAGCCATTTCGCTTGCACCAAATGGAAGTTTCCAAGTAACCAATCCCCTCGGTATAGATTGAAAGCCGTTCTCCGTCCTCCGTCCCTCCCCGAACCTATTCACTTTCACTTCACCCGCCGCCGACAATAACCCAGCATCCCGCAACAAAAAGCGTCCACAGCGCAAGTAGGTTCATAAAAGTGCGTTAATAAGCACGGTTATGTAACGCTCTACCAAAGAAGAGTAAACCCCGTCTTCCTTGCCAGTTCGCTGGTGAGTACCTAGAGGATAGAAAGTTTCTCGGTATCCTGAAGGCCTTCAGGATATTTCTTTTGCTATTTTCTTTTCTTCTCTTCTTATTTGGGTTGTGGAAATTGGCGTTAAAGACTAGAAGCTTTGCGCGGATTTTACCTTTTTGGGGGGCGTCGGCGAGATGGGTGAAGTTCACGTTTGGAGGAATAGAGGTGTGAATCATTGAAGCACACCACCAACATTGATTATTTACCAAAGCCTCCCTTCAAATAGCGCCTTCAATGCTCAGCTTTCCTTCAACTTATTTCCCAACCAGTGTAATAACAAAAAAATCAAAGTAATCAAAGTAATCAATTATAATTGATTTGATTTGATTTGATTTTGATTTTAATATTTATGAATCAATTATAATTGATTACTTTGATTATCATATCATATGATCTTAGAATGTCTAATATATTAAGAATATTAAAAGAGAGACTATAAATATAGAAATATCTTCCCGTTCAATCATCTCAGAAGTTCAAAATATATGCAAAACTTAAAATACTTAAAAGGTTATGATATATCTTTCGGCAGATTACGAGTCATCGAATTCTCTACTGAGTCTACTCACATTCCTACGCTTAATCCTAAGTCTCCTATTCGTCGCCCCACTATAAATCAAAGTAATCAAAGTAATCAATTATAATTGATTCGATTAGATTTGATTTTGATTTCAGGTCTAATTGCTTGATTTGATTATGATTTAAGCCAGTAATCAATTATAATTGATTCGATTAGATTTGATTTTGATTTCAGGTCTAATTGCTTGATTTGATTATGATTTAAGCCAGTAATCAAATCAAATCAAATCATTTACTACACTGTTCCCAACTACTTTTTCTCCCTTTCTGCGCCACATTTTGGCTGAGATTGCATGAATTTCACCTTTCAAGAACAGTGACTAGGCTCTGCCCTATTTCTGTTGCATGTCTCTGTCGCATATAAAATTGTGCAAACCCCTCACATCTCTCAACAATCTGTTATTTCTTTCGTTGCATATCGCGATGAGAGCTGCAGAAATCCCTCAACCTCATGCTTCCATTTTGTCGCAAATGGTGCGCAGCGTGTAGCCACACTTCAAAGCGCTCGAAGGAGGATTCGAGGAATACTTCGCGCTGCTTTCGGGACGAGCGACAACATGCTTATGGGCAAATACAGCGACAAGGTGGCATGGATAAGAAAGGAGCGTTGTGAGCAGACGGCGTCGCGACTCGCGAGAGAGCCATAAGAGCCATGGAGCTACGAAAGCCATAAAAGCCGCGAGAGCCATGGGTGGTCTGCGGTGAAATAGCGCTTCTCAGCGAATAAGCACCGGTCTACAAGCGTTTCGGCGAGATCGGGCAAAGAAGGGTGAGGGCTGGGACTGCCGCGGGCTGAGCGTCGTTCTCCTCACCTGCCATGTACTCGAAATCCAAAAATTCTTTAACGCACCTTCGCATTCACTTCATAGTGAATCTAATCCCAGGACCCACTTCGCAATCAGGACCCCATATAAACCGAAATCACAGCAGCATTACCAAACAAGTCAAGCTAGTCAAGCGGTCGCAACGGGCCGCGAACACGTCGCTAACATCAAATCTAGGCAGTTTGAATTTTACCGGCGCACTTTTAAGTGTGTCCAAAACAGATCGGTGGTGATGAGTTGTGCAGCAGTTTTCCTTTCCAGTTGATTGATGGTGTTGAGTTGTTCAGAGCAGTTTCTAGGCGGTTGTTGATGATGAGTTGTTTAGAGCAGTTTTCCAGGCGTTTGGTGATGATGATGAGTAAGTCCACCTTCCCTCCTTCAGATACAATTGCGACCGCTTGACTTGACTTGACTATTTTTTTTTCCTTCCTTTTTTTTTTTTTTTTTCATCGCTCATAGAGAGTCTCTATAGTAGGTTTCGCGGTCTTGAGCCCAAGGTTCAGGAATAGAATTGCAAAGGTATTCATAGTACATTCTCTAGTAGGCGGTGTTGACTGGGTTTGAAAGGGTAGATGTAGCCAGGCATCTGGGGCGTATTCATAGAACGAGTGAGAGGTATGTGGTGCTACACTGAATTCTGCACTTTGAGGCTTTGGAAATTGAAGGATTGTTGGCACTAAAATTAGGAATCTGCCAGAGTCAGATAGTTGTAAAAGTATTCAAGATAATAGAGAGCTCTCGAGTTGGGCCGGTTTGCCAAGAAAATGTGAGATAATCTACGCTACTGTACATTCGAGTTGCCTTGCGGTTGATGTGCAGTGATTGTTGACATTGGTGTGCCCAAGATCGAAACCAAATCTGCTGAATCATTCTAACGTGGAGGTGAAATCCGACCTACGAGTTTTACCAATCCACTTCGTCCGCATCCCACGGCATGTGTTTATCATCCAACGTCGCACAGAGGAAATAATTAAACGGGCCGCCGGGCCCAGAAGAATGCCCAGTTCCATCTAGAACTAGATTGTTCTTGAACAATGCATCCAACATCTTTAGCAGGTCATCGGCTCCTTGAGAATTCGCAAAATCTCTCACCTGGATGAAGTATCGTATATTGCGTTCCGATGCGATATAAGGGCTGTGCATGGCAGGTGGAATTCGACGATACGAATTGCACCACCAAAGAAGTTCCTGGAAGATTTCGAGAAGCAGTGCGCGAAGCCTGTTCCGTTCCCTTTGAACGAGGGGTTCAATAATTGGGTGTGAAACAATGTCCAGGACGGAGTCCGATTCCCACCGGCCAACAAGGTGAATAAAAAATTCTCGAAACAATACGGAATTGCGAAGGCGTAGAGCGCATCTGATCAACATAGCTGCATAAATTGCCATGGATGTTTCAAAAATTTCCTTTTCACCACCATCATTATCGCTATGGTTGCCAAGGCTCACCATTGCCTTCGCGAAAGGGCTCCCTATCATGGCTGCGGTTATTGTGGCGGAGACTATTGGAAGTGCGCAATAGAAATCAGCCAAGCGTGTTATTCCGATAATATCGTATAAACCAACTATGGTATATTTTCTGTTGAAAAATGCGCAGAGCATTTTACGGAAGCATTCCACTTCTACCAATTGCTTGATAGTATCTAAATCCCTTTCATCCAATCGCGGGCACTGTCAACTCTAATTAGCATGTAATTGCCTTAATATTATACAGAGGCAATAAGAAGAGAAGTCTTCGGTGGAGGCTTGGTGTACTCACACTAGCGGAAGGCTCAAGAGACCACATTCTTTCATTGCTACCTTCCCAATTCCCATCAGGGTCGATAGCAGTCGAGTACTCGTATTGAAATAACGCAGAGGCCGGGGCACCCGATTTGTCTGGGGAATCCAAGAACCGTCTGAAATAGTTGCTGTGAAGCTTCAGAACGACGGAATGGACGTGGAACTCTTGATGGAATACAGTGAGGCGAACATCCGGTTTCATCCCGGGGGAGATGAAAATTATCGGCGGAATTTCAACACTCTCACTATCTGCTCGTGCTCTCTTTTTGGATTTCTTTGGAGGCATTGCAGATTACGAAATTAGCGATTTGAATGAGTAAAACGAAGTGCGGGAGAGACAGTGCGAATACGGCCGTGGGAGGTTAGTTGTAAAGTTGTAAAGGAGGAGAGGAATGCGAGAATTGAAATGGCGAGTAAGGGGTGTTTTGAGGCACGTGAAGTCGCGTCACGTCGCTCGGGCTTTCCCCGCGCCGAAGCAACCTTGGAAAACGACGACCTCGACCCCTTTCAACGCAAAATCAACTTCAACACCAGCACAATGGACCCAGAAAGCCCACGCAAGCGAGCCAGAAGGGATTCAGATGCCACTGAGGCATGCGAACCCATTCGCTATTTCATGCCAGGTCTCGATAGCAGTCACGACACGCTACTTTCCGTGCTGGGACAGGATTATCACGTCCATTCTACCATCCTCAAATTGCATTCTCGATATTTTCTCAAGTTCATGGACTCGCCGGACAAGTCTGGACTGCCAATTTCACCGAGATTTAGATATCATTATGTCACGGTTGTTGATGAAGAGGACAAATCGTGGTGCCTGCAATCGGCAGAAAAGGTGCGCGTTCCGCGGGGTTCCGATGATGCCCAGCAGATAATTTTGGATATGCTAACTCAGAGGATCTTTCAGACTACCGCAGCGAGCCCTGAGCAAATATCTGCGCTACCAGACAAAGACAACCGAGCAGCCGGGTTCCACCACCTACTCTGTGCTATGTATACACACCCCTATACCGTCGATACCGTCGCCCAATTAGAATGTTTGAGTACCGTTGCAGACTTCTACCGCGCAATTCCGGTCGTTTCTGCTACGTTGAGTGGGGCACTGCTCAAAAGCAATATGTTCGAAGAGAACGATATTGGTAGCACTGAGGCTCTCGACAGAAAGCACGACTTGTTATGCATAGCGATGGCACTGCGTCATGAAATCCTGTTCAGGGAGGCCTTTGTTATGACCCTTGGAGAGTAGGAATATCACTCTCTCGATTACGTTCCGCGGAGTCGGGAACTGGAATTGAAGCAGGAAACAGCACCTATTGGTAAACACCCATTGATTGGGCCACTGATCAATTCGGAATTCAACCGACAATGCATGAGAATGCTTAATATTTCACATTCAATAGTCAGACTGATGACAAGAAGCGGCTGGGAGCCTGGCAAGATTGCTGCCTGTCCTTCGGCTATACAAAACGTGAGTTTTTATGCAGGGGTCGCTCGGGACTTGGAGGTTAAGGATGAGAACGAATTTGACAGGGTTGACCGTTCAATTCTCGACGGCTTGCAGTTAGAGTTCAAGAAGATGGTGAAGAATAACCTAGTCCTCGATCAGACGCGTTGTGCACCCGGGGAAGGTGTCTATGAAGCATGTTTCTCAGCGCCAACATATCCGAAGAAGATCTGCCTTGGGACAAAACTGAGATTGATTGGTAGTGTGCTTTGACCGACTATACCTGCGCAAATTACTTGCATGAGCGTAAGGATAACGCAACTTAATAGAGCGGGTTGGGATTGCGGTTCAAAGGCGTATTGACCAAAAGGTCAATATGCTAGCATACTTATAGAATCAACAGATTACTATTGAGTTGGTAGGATGGGACTTTGGCTACTCCCGAATGGATGGCGTTTGGATATTTTTGAGGCGTTCTTGTTTCAATATGTAGCCTTTTGGTCTATCATTATCACCCGGCTTCGAGATCGATGTACCATTTAGTTCTGCAGTTCGGTTTTATGCGCCTAGAATTCAACAACATTCAAAGAGGCCCAGGCCTCCAACAGCAAAGTCTCCTTCGTCTTCGTTCATAGCCTACTATCGTCAACGCTGCCTCACACACGAACTATTTACCAAACTGTTTGTCTCCATCTTGATTCTCAAGCGAGCTGCTGGCCTCCCCTATGCCCTGATACTTCCCACCGTTTCCTTTCTGGCTTTGGTTTCATTCGCCCCTGAAGAACACTACTTTTGTGGGGCAGAGATGCGACCAGTCTCTCGTTCAAAATAAAAATTCGAAAGACGGCATGCTCTCTCATCGACTTCGATCCCGACCACTTCGATTCTGGCCACGACCCCAATATCCACACAACTTATACGCCAGCATTTTCGACGACATGGTAACAAAACCCGCCGCGACAACCCAGGCGACCAGCTCTACCACTGTCACAAGCATGATACTACTGAACACCAAAGTTCCTGCAGTATAATATACCGCCCACGCCAACTGCACAAACCAACGCTCATGTCCACCTGGGATGCTCTCGGATATTGTAACACTGCGTCCAATATTCTTCTGGTCAGGTATCGGATGCCCTCCCGCTTCAGCCTCAACCAAGAAATTCGGCCCTGACCCTTCAGCTACAGGGTTCTGATTCCCATATGAGGTCCTTGGGGGGTCGTTGCGTGTCCGGAATCGGGATGCTGCTACTTCGATGGTAGAAGGTGCGAGTGCAACTACGAACCAGAGGACGAGGAAGGCGGGTACGGGACAACCGAGTGAGGATCGCTTCGAGTAGACTTCGATAATGACCAACGCAGCATACGATGCCAAAAGTTGAAGCACAAGCAGCACACCCACAGCCCACGACTTCCACGCTTCGTGGAATCTCCTGTCTCCTGGAATCTCTTCATCCGTAGCGATAGGATTCAAGCCCAGCGCCCTCACCAAAATCTCCCTATACCACTTTTGCGGCCCCGACACCATCGTGACTCGTCGTTCCGGCCACGCGATATCTTTAAGAATGAGAGGGACGAGGCCCATAACGAGGGCTGTGGCGGCGAATTGCTGTTTTCGTGTGTCCGCCGACAGACTGAAGACGCAGTCGGCAAACCACCAGCAGGCCATGTTTGAGATGGAGACGTCTGGGTTGGGGCCGGAGGTTATGTTGTGCCAGGCTTTGAACCAGGGTGTGAAAGGGGAGTATTCGAGGTAGAGGTAGCACATTTCTGAGCTGTCGCTTGCGAGGACTGGGGAGAGTAGACATAAGATAAGGAGAGTTGTGGGAAGGATGAGAGGTGAGAGCGTGAATTGAGACATTGTGAGGTTGGGTCTTTGGAGTGAGCAGGAAGTTTGGTGAGTAAGTTATCTGTGTCAAATTTGAGCACCAAAGAAACTTGCAACTAAAAAAATAGAAAACTCGCGACCATCACTCGACGTAATTATGGAGAGTCCACTGGTATATATGGCCGCCAAAAGAAACCAGAGCCTTAAACACAAACCCAAACCAAGCCCATAACAATAGGGCTCCCAATTCCGCCCCCAACATCCCAATCTATCTCTGCGACCCACATAAAACCCTCCCCACTCACTCCCAGGCCAATGAAGCAACGCCATAAAAATCCTTCACTTCTGTACTACAGAGCGCCTCAATGTTTGGAATTATTTTCAGCTTCTAGCAGCATTCGTCTCGTACTGTGCCGTATTGGGTTTAATGCGGAAACGCCATCACGGATTGAGGCTGAAGATTATCTGATGAGTTCCTTTTTTGGGGCCAATGAGGAGGACTTTGAAAAGACGGTTGGCTGTTTTTGAGGTTACACCAGCGGGATTGAGAAAGTTAGTGGTGGGATTGGGCAGCATAGTAAGGCGCGGGGTTGCTTAGAAGGGGAATATGGAGGGATATCCTGGTTTCCATGTGGTGAGAAGGCGGAGGGAGTAAGGATCGGAAGCTTGGTGTGGGTCGCTTTTAGGGGCGGGATGGAAGTGAGGCTTTTGAGGTTATGATAATCTGGCACGGGATGTAAACAGGCAAAGCCACGTTTTTGGTGGGGGTTTGAGATTCGGCCAACCACAGTTGCCTACGGTAGGATACAGTAGGAAGGTGCGGGGGTAAACCATAGTACGAAATTAGCCGCCTAAACCTCTTATTCTCTTCTCCTGCGAAAAACATCGACAAACAGCTTCATCTTGAAATTTTGGTTGCTAGTCGCCATTCTTCTCAAAGAGACTTGCTATTGCCTCGACATACCCCACTTTGTTGAGCCGTGGTCCGGGCGACGTGAGTAAAATGGACGATGGATTGGGGGATCAGGCCCTGGTGGCTGGCGCAGAGGAGTTTTTGGATTGCAAAATCTGTCATAACCTATGGCGTCTATTCTCGGACCCGAAAGCTACTCATGAAATCAAGTTAGGATCTTACAAAAATGCGACGTCTTCTGGATGTATGAGGCCTGGATGTATGAGGCACACTCCCTTGGTCAAGAAATTCGCCGAGTTCTGCGAATGGAAAGTCCCATATGCTCTTCGTTTCCACAGGGAACTAGGAACACCAGAAGAAACCGTATGGCAAGAAGAAGACCCCTGTGTTAGGATCAGCACCGGCTTTAGACCCTATTGGGATCTTCTCCTTGTCAATAAAAAGTCTGTTCCGCGCCATGCTGGAATTGGACGTATCTTGGATCCGGAATGGATTGACCTCGAAATTATCAAGAAATGGAAAACCGAGTGTCTATTGTCGCACGGGCCAAAATGCGACAACCCTCTAAAGATCACTGCAATACGGCCTGCTTGGATGATAGACGTGCAGAACAAGTGTATAATTCCTGGACGCCAATGTGAGAGTTTCGTGGCTCTTAGTTACAGATGGGGAGTGACTTCAGGGTTCCAAGTCAATATCCACATCATAGAATCCCTACTGGAATACAGATCTCTGGAAAGTGCAGCTATCTCGCCTCATATCACGCCTATAATACGCCATGCTATGTGTTTGACATCTCAAATTGGTGAGCGTTACCTTTGGGCGGATGCCTTCTGTATCGTCCACGGCGATGAAAGCACACCTGAGCAGCTGAATCTTATGGGTGCCATTTACGCGAATGCTGTAGTCACCATTATTGCCGCAGATGGCGACTCGCAAGAGGGACTTCCGGGTCTTAAAGGCGTGTCTACTCCCAGAAATTTCAAGCAAAGAATCTTTGAATTTGGGCAAGAGACAATTGTTGTGCGAAACTCTAGCAGGTTTAGTTTGAATAAGGGGACGCAGTATTTTGATCGCGGCTGGATATACCAAGAGTATGCGATGTCGAAAAGGAAGATCATTTTGAAGAATAATGAATTACATTGGCAGTGTCAATGCAACGTGTGGCACGAAGAACTGATCCTCGGAACACAGATCGCCAAATACATTGACCGCGGTTTGAGTGTTATGCTCTCCGGCTTTCCAGATTGGTCTTCATTGGATGTCATGATTCGGGACTACAACCAGAGGAGCCTTACATACCCAGAGGATGCCTTGCCTGGCATATCTGGACTTCTGTCCATACTCAGTCGCACATTCACGGGGGGCTTTCTTTACAGGAATCCAGAAATGTTTTTTGACAGGGCATTATGTTGGAGACCAACATCCGTCTTTGGCAACCTCCAGCGGCGAATTCCGTCTGATCGGTCTAGCGAAAGTCAAATATCAATGTCAACCTTGCCTTCGTGGTCCTGGATAGGATGGCAAGGCTTGGTAACATTTGACGACGATGGAGCTCGGATAGATCGCGATAATGAACAAATCTGTGAAAGAATACCAATAAATCAATGGTATACCAGCAATTCCCTGGAGGGGTCTTCAATGCGAAGAAGGATCAGGGCCACCTGGTATGAGAAACTCGCCTCTTTCAAGGATTTTTCGAAGCCCTTACCGCCAGGCTGGTCTCGCATAGATCCAGCCACAGATAAGCCCAGCGGCGAGGAAACTCTACTTTGGCCAGATGGGTGTGGTCCTTACGAGTTCAAGCACTGCAATTTCCCCGAAAAAGATTCTGGCTTTTCCCCTACTGAAACTTGGTACTACCCGTTTCCGGTCGTCGAGATCGAGAATTCTACCCCCATGTTTATCCCAGAGCAAACGCAGTATCTATTCTGTGAAACCAAGGGAGCATGCCTTGTGGCTTGTCGTTCTGAATCCAAAGATGACGGGGGCAAAGAGGGGAAGGATATGGCAAACCAGGCAAAGATCTACACCCAGGTGGGTGACAGCATTGGAATCTTATATTTACATAATAATGCCCAAACAAAACTTTTTCCTCGGCATTCGACGGGGTACTCAAATGGTCCTCTAGGAAAAGCAGTTGATTTGGTAGCTGTTTGCAGAACGCGATTTCATGGCTATGGGGGTAGCTGGAATGCAGAAAAGCAGGACCATACTGGTCCCTCCCGGAATAGGGATGTGTACAATGTGTTGTGGGTAGAATGGAAAGACGGAGTAGCGTACCGTCTCGCAAGTGGGGAAGTTGATAAAGAAAGCTGGGAAGCGTTAGACTTGGAGGATATCTCTTTGGTATTAGGTTAACAAGTTATTTGGTAGGACAATTTTGGGAGTAAACGGTTCTACTTCTTCATGCACCCTTGCAATCATGCCAAAATCCGAGAATTCCATTCTCTCATTGCTTCCTATTCTGCGTTCGTCGAAACCCCACCGTCGCCTGCGCCCCTTTTCATTTTAACCGAGACCCGAGTTTCCTCTTTATGTGTGACGATCTTGATATGAAGTAACGATTTATTGCGGAGATCTAAAAGTGAGGAAAGGAAAGCTACGGAAGGAAAATATATGGGGGGTGCGGTCACGTGTAGTTATGTAATGAAACGTGACCCGCCCCCTCGGTCGAATGAACGGAGGCAAGAAGCGTGGCAATATTTAACCAAAGTATATACAGCCCCTTTCCACATCGGATTGGACGTCCCATAGTGGGGTTTATGCCTTTGACATCGATTTTAAGGCAAAATCAACACAGAAATAAGATCGCCCAATCTGAGGTGGAAAGAGGCTTCATTGATCTCTGAAACCCATTCTCAGCCGTCCCTGTATGGCTTGTAATATGGGAAAGCTCTTCCTCTCGAACGAAACTCGGGAGGAAAGTAAGAGTTTCGCAGTCCAGCGTTGATACAGAATCAAGTTCTAAAGGGGCCCGTAATTCCAACTGAAAAGGGTCAATAATTGGGGGCGAAATGCAGGTAAACATGGCTCAACCGGCCCTATCGATAGAAGAATCAATCAATCAATCAATGCAGGTAAAGAATGACTGTTGGTATCACAGTAGTGGTTACGATCGTAGTACTGGTTCTGGTGGTTTCTGTAATCTGTGTATTCTAGAAGAGAGGTCGTAGGATCGACGACGTGGTTATACTCGTGTGCACGGGCCACAAGGTGGTCCATGCTTCTACGTACTTAACGTAACGACAAATGAATGAAAGTAGGTTCAAACAATGACTTAGGAGCTAGAGGAGCTAGAAACAATCACTTCGGCTTCAAAACCGCAAGTAAATACAAAACAAACACGCAAAAATTGAACTAACGTTCCAGCTTATGACCATAAAATGGACATGAACAATTGGAGGTCGGGGACGGGCAATAATACAACCCCGCGTCCATACTGGCCCGCCTATTGATGGTACGTATCTGTTTAGACTGATCTTGATGTATTGCCTGTACTGCAGCTGGTAGTTGACGGCCGTGAAACTTTGAGCCCCTACTGGGCGAAAAATAGACGAATTCCGCAACTTTGCGGGGTATATGGGCGATGAAAAGTCTTATTGCCGTAACGCACTGCTTCAATAGGCTGAAACTCCGATAGAACTTGCTCAAATACTTTTAAATGCGAAGCGAAAAACAAATATCCGAGGGTATATGGAAACAAATGCAAGAAGTTGCCGCAAACGTATACATAAATCTCTCACTCCGAGTCCAGATTTCTCATCCTGCCCCAATAGCCGCCCATAACATCAGTCTCATTGTTCTTCAAGCACCCCGGGTGATAATGGTCTTCCTTGCGGCCCCAGGGCCAGACAGCAATGAAGCAAACTTCATTATATGCGCAGCCCTTGCACTCAAGCCAAGTGCTCCAACTGAGGTAGTCTATCAGCTCTCGGATGAGCGCCTTGGCTTTGTCCGCTGCCGATATATCTTGCTCTTCGCCTTCCATGACTATGCCGCGGACTTCAAAAAGCGTGCTACATATTTTCTGTGACGTGGCTAGGATGGCTTCGAAAATCAAATGATCTGATTGCGTTCTTGGTTCGACAGGTTTGAGGTAGTGGTGAGCGCAAATATTTGTTGCTGGTGAGATATCTGATTGGTCGTCATCGTAGTCGATGAAGATGCTCAAGAGGACCCTCATCTCGTGGAAAATATTCATTTGTGATGTAGACTCAAGAGCTAGGAACTGAAGACGGTCCGAGTAGCGCGTTACAATCATGTCGACTACACCTTGCCAGTCAATCGATTTGTGCGTGTGGTCATGCTTCTGCGCATGCTGCACTACACCCTTCAAATCATCCTTGAGGCGTTGAATTTGCTCCTTATCAGTAGATGCGAGTCTAGGTAACTCGGGAGACTGCTCATCCGGATTTGTGAGATTGAGCGGGTAGAAAAAAGCTGACATCATGGAAGAGTAGTCAAGTTCAACTCTTCTGGCCGTGATTCCATGATATCGTGTCGATACACCTCTGAAATACTCAAAAAATGGCGTCTGGCTGTACGCTGGTCTGCGTCTCATGGACTCTAGTTCTAAGCCGTTGGTAAAATCGCAGAGTATCAGTTCAAACCCCGCTTCCATGCGGATGAATCCTTCAAGACCCCATTCAGCACCAAGATCACAGAGGTCTTGTGCTCGTCGGCCATCGGCGAATGGATGATGACCTCCACTTCTGTCGTCGTCTCCGTCTCGACTACTTTCGTTGCGGAGGACAAGATCGGTAGAATCCAATGTTCCCTTGTCTGTTTTTCCGGCGGCCATACCATCGATATAGAGGAGTTTAGTCAGTGGTCTTGTCGTCTGATAGGTATGAAGCCATCCAGGCTTCTGTTCTTCTGGTGGTAGCTCTCGCCTTGGCGGATCTTCGTCGTCAGGTCCATTGCTGGATGCATCAAGATGCTGAGGCTGGTTAGGAGGACCTGGTCTGCCTGAACCTGGCTTGCCTGGACGACCACCGGGCCCACTTCCATTTCCTGGGGGTGGTCCACGTGACCGGGCGAATACTTCGGCATGTTCGACCTCAAAAGCGAGCCATTCCATTCCCGTTACTCGCTCGTTTGAATGTGTGCCGTGGTAGAGTAGTGTTCTGGCCGGAATAGTGGCTGGGAAGAAAGACATGCCGTTGTGCTTGAGTGAAGAGCCCCATTGTCGCATGGAAGAGTGAATAGCGTTGAATATGTGAGGGCCGTTTAGGCGGGCATGGTCGATATCCGGGCCACCAGGGCCATCCAAGAATGAGCTTGTGCTCTCGGTTGAAGGGATTAGGGGTGCTTGTTGAGCCCAAGAGGTAGCAGAGTACGGGACGACAAGCGCCGCGAGAAGGAGTCGCGCTGCCATCTTGACGTCGAAAAGAATGGAATGTTATCAAGAAAAAACAGTATGATAGAAAGAAGTGAATCTTTTGAGCTCCGATATGGAAGCCTGCCCGCTGGCAGTGTGGCACAGATGCTGACGACGCGTTGGGAAGATCAGATAAGATTAGGAAAAGAATCACCACGTGAGCCTTGATTAGTCACCCACCAATGAAAAGTGGATCTAACACCGATCGTATGCTTGCAGCCAATCAAGTTTAATCAAGTTTGCTTAAATGGTTTTTGTAATTAACATTATGCGCTAGCTCCGACGCTAGCAAAGTGCGAAGCCTCTTGCATCTGAATACTTGAGTCACGGGAGTTCACGATTTTTGACGGGCATTTCTTTTCCGGAGCGGGGCTGCCTTGCTTACGAGCACAACACCTCATCTTGAATCTTGACATCTTTGGGGAATTCCCGCCAACCAACAACACAGCCATGCGAATCCTCCGTATCGATTGTCGCAACGATTCACGATCTCATCGTTTTGAATCTGCACCGAATCCCCACCGAATCCCTCTTGACATTTCGCACCGCAGGGGGTTCTAATGAAGGCATCTAGTATGGCATCCGCAGTTTGTACGAAATGGTTATGATGTACGAAGTAATCGTCGAAGTTGGGGCCTCCGCCTCTCTTCGTGTTCACTTGGACCGATTATGGATTTCCCCTATTGTGTTGCAGGAAAAACACGGCCAGTCGGGGAAGGTCATCATGACACGAGAGACGATCCCTAGACACCATACTACTGGCCGACGCGCATCCTGGCAGGATTCTTTTCTCGTAGTACCAAACCAATCGTCATTGGATGACATTTCTCTGCTTTTTATCCAGCGCGAAGAGATTTCAGGGGGTGGCAGAGAACAAGTTCCCAAGTAGGCATAGTTGCTCACTAAATGCTTACCACCACTGTATTATTGCATGTTTTCCTTCAGGCTAGCACAGGACGGGCATATATTGCGTCAATTCGGGTTGCTGCAATCTTGGAAGGATAAGTATCCAACAGGCCCTCGATGCGTTCCCAACTTCCCATCCTCTCTCTGCATGAACGAGCGCCATATCCCATTTGCACGGAGGAAAGAACAGTCGTTATTACCAAGCAGAATACGTTCGGCCGAACCATCCGGACTGAAACTTGTTTAAGGCTGACTTTCCTGTTAATTTGATCCAACAACATCCCATATACTTGTTGTCATCGCACCCTCTTTTCGTTGCTTTGGAAGCATTCAGTGATTCGTTTATCGGCGCCCCGCACATTTACACCGAAGTCTCTAGCGATACCTGCGTTGAATTACCTCACTCCCGTATCAGTTGAAGATCAAGTCTCCATCGCTCTTTACTTTCCAATTGCCTATTTCCCTACGAACACAGCCTAGGGATTACCTTCAATCGACATCTTCACAACGCGACAATGCCGGTAATTCTCATTATTGTCTTCATTTTCAGTAAGAAGATTGAATTTTATTCCCCCACTATGTTGAAAGTTCTCAATCGGCTGCTCTCAATCTTTTGCTTTTAGCATCGGTTTCTCATTCAATCGTTATGGCAATGGGATAATTGGATTCCACTAATCAACCAACCTTTAGTCGGCGCTATTATACTCGTCGGAATAGCGTCATTCGTTGGCATTGCTACGAAAAAGGACAAGCACCTGGGCGACAATGTCTAAAGGCCGGATGTCAGTCTTGGCACGTCTGACGGGGTCAAAAAATGTTGACATAATTTTACGAAATCACGATCACCATTACCACGGCGAACCTTCACGCCCATTCTTTATACCGAAACTCTTCGAAGCACCATGACTACAAACCCTCGGGTTCATCGCAACGCATCGAGCGCCATTTCTTTCCCTCGCACCTTTCTCTCACGAAGATTTAACGGCGATTGGATAACGCCATAATGATCTGGCCATGAATACCATGGCTCGATGACGGGTGCCTGGATCGCTTTCTTCCACGTCATTATGTATGCAACGACTGCCGAACCCAGTACATCAAATTTCGGGTTTGCCAGGGCGGGACTTGACTGCTACCAAGCAGATGGAATTATTCGACTTCAAGGCACAGTAACGTATATTGGGAGGGAGCATAATCGGTATGAAATGTACAACACTTGAAGGATAGCTGCACATATGGATTTGAAAAAGAGGTAGAGGCTTTTGAAGTAGCTGCTCACTTGTTTTATGTACTGTTCCATAATACCGAGAATACTGATCAAGCCTACCACTACAATATTCACAGCACATTTTTTTCCTTTGCGGGGAGACTTACTTAGGTTGGTTGTGTTGCAAATAGGGGGGTTACTGCCTACTTCACGTGCCGTTGGCCCGCTACGAGATGCCAAGTCTCTGACTTTCGAGAGAACTCACTTACCTAATTAGTAGGTAAAATCAAATCATCGCTTCGGTATCGAATAAAACGACCATCGGTACTCAATGCGGGAGGCGGCCATGAGGCGGCAACACTTCAAAATGCGGGGCAGGGTTTAACAAGATCTTGACCAACTCCGCACGGACGACTGCCGACAGCATGCCGCCGACTTTCCAACTTCTAAGTTCTATACCGTATTTCTGCCTAGTTGGTTCTGATTTACGTGGGATAGAAGCAGAACTCTGAGTCACCGTACTACACACGTCGTCACTCTTCTACAATCTCCTTCTTCTGCTTCGACCCCCTCGCCTATAAGTAGGCAGCCTCCCCCGCTTTCAAGTTGCTGCTTCTCAGACACAATCGAACTACGTACTTGCTATCGGCCGACGGCTCCAAATCAAAACTGCACGTGCCGCAACCCAACTAGCAATCATGTCTTCTTCAGTCTTCTCAGACACCTTGCAAGAAATCACTACCACCAAACTCTCTGAGCTCTCAAGACGACGAACCATTTTCGAAGACCAAAAGTCCCTCCTGTTGACCGCCGCCGGCTCGCAGTCTGACCAAAAACAACGTCTTGCCATTCTAGTGGATGGCTTGAAGCAATGCTTCGCCGTCAGAACCGCCAAACGAAAGAGAGGTGACCGCCGTGGAGGCCCAGTCCGTATCATCAGCGGCAGCACTAACGACCCTCGACTCGAAATACTATTGAAGAACTTCGAACGTTTTCTCGAACAAGCCCGATATGACCCATCCGTTTCTCCAAAGATGTTGGGTGATTGGGAAAGCTCTTTGAGAAAACGACTCGATGTTCAATCTCTCAAGTATCAATACGCTGCTCTTTATGGGCAGTTAGTCACCGAGTGGCTTTCTGCGGAACAGGTTCATACCCCTGCTACTGCCTCTTCTGACATTCCCATGGAAGGTCTGGAAGATACCAAGGCAGTTGCGCGAGATGAGTCACGGAAAGAGTGGGAAGAGCTCGTTTTCGAGGACTTCCAAACTGATGGACTGGCCATCACTGCATATCTCCAAAGCCTTTTCGGAGCCAGTGGAAAGAACAAGCAAGCCCCAAAAGCTCTTGAGAAACTTCGAAAAAGCGTTGAAGAGTTCGAGATCAAAATTACTTCCCCTGGCCAGTTTGACCAAAACAATCTTCGTTGGACTATCAATGGCCTTCTCGCGTCTGGACTACTCTCCGAGGAAAAGAACGCTGTCTTGAAAGACTTCCTCGCAAGTCCTGTAATCTTGACCGAGGTCGCTGATGTGCTCAACATGCGGATGGCATCTCTTAGTACATGGTCTTGGGAAACCGATGTCCCCGTTGAGCAACGACGACATCTCACGGGAACTTACCACGTTTACATCGACGAAGACTTGCTTCAAGCCATATTCCTACAATTCATTGGAGTCAAATGGGCTGTCTTCTTCAAAGATGCCTTCACCAAGTTCTCGCAACATGAAGGTGCTTGGACTTCATTGCGTCCAGCAATCCCCCGAATCGAGAGAAAGCGACGTGAGTACTTCCTTGGAGAGCAGTCCAAGAAACCAAGCGTGCAGAGCAAACGTCAGAATATTTACCATTCCCTCTTCTTCATGTCGCAACTTCCAGATTCCGAGTATCAGGAAAGGCCCAGCGAGGAAGGCGAAGAGGAAGTTGCAATTACTTCACCAGTCACACGATCAGGTAGGACTAAGCAAACGGCACGAAAAAGTGGCCAACGGCCCCAAGCCCCTCCTCAGCCTACAGGGTATGCAGCAATGACTGCTTCTAGCAATGCAAGTCATGCGATACAGTACCAGCAGAAGATGGCACAAATGCCACAGATGCCACAGGCTCCTCCAGGTACGGGCAGGGGGACAACCGGACGAGGCGGTGGGGCGATGAGACATCGAAAAGTTGCAAATAACTATGAAAGTGAGGAGTTTGACTTCGGATATGACGATGATATTACTACACTTCAAGCATCCTCCTCCATGGCCACGAAACAATTCCTACTTCATCTCGTATCGACTGAGATACTGGTGAATACCCGTTTGCATGGAGACTTCACTTGCGCTCGTTCAGAATTTGATTCCTTCTTCTCGTCCATGCCTCATTCAACCATTTACGCAGTTCTTTCATTCTTCGGTCTATCTGATAAATGGCTTGGTTTTTTCCGCAAATTCCTCGAGATTCCACTGAGGTTTGTAGCGGATGGAATGGCAGCCTCTTCTCGTACCCGAAAGAGGGGAGTCCCTGGTGCCCACGCATTGTCCAATGTCTGTGGTGAAGCTATCTTGTTTTGTCTCGACTACTCGGTCAACCAAAACGCAGATGGCACACAGCTCTACCGAATGCACGACGACTTCTGGGTCTGGTCGCACAATCACTCTCTCGTCGTCAAAGCGTGGGAATCCATCACGGCCTTCAAAGACATCATGGGAGTTTCCCTAAACTCAGCCAAGACCGGCACCGTCCGCGTAAAAAAAGATCGCGCCGACCTACCTCCCACATCCCCTATCCTCCCAGTCGGCGAAATCCGCTGGGGGTTCCTCAAGCTGGACCCAACATCAGGCCGTTTCGTAATCGACCAAGATATGGTCGACACTCACATTTTGGACCTCAAAGCTCAGCTGGATTCCAAAAAGGGGAGTGTATTCTCCTGGATCCAAGCCTGGAACACCTACGCCGGCACATTCTTCAAAACCAACTTCGGCCGTCCCGCAAACTGCTTCGGCCGCGAACACGTCGACATGATGCTCAGCACCATGACGCGCATCCAAAACAGCATCTTCTCAGAGTCCAGCGTCGTCGATTTCCTCAAGTCAACACTCGAAGCCCGCTTTGATATCCAAGACATTCCCGACGGATATTTATATTTCCCAACCGCGTTAGGAGGGCTGGAGTTGCAGAATCCATTCATTGGAACGCTGCAGGTCAGGGATGCGGTGTTTGAACAGCCTGCTGCGGCACTTGATGATTTCCTCGATTCGGAGATGGAGGCGTATCAAGAGGCGGAGGCCAATTTTTATGATAATTTCATTGCGCCTGCTGATAAATCTTATGTCCCCGAGGATCCCACATTCCTCTCGTTCGACGAATTCTCAAAATACAGAGAAGAATTCGAATGCGAGTATGATGGGAATTTGTTGAGTGTTTTTGAAGAGTTGCTTGGACAGCCGGAGCCGGAAATGCTGGATGTTGATCCTGAGGCGCAGAGACTGTTGCAGAGGTATCAGAGTGATATGAATATGGAGGATGGCTATATGAAGTGGGTTGCTGTGCTTTATGGGGACGATATGGTGGAAAAGTTTGGGGGGTTGAAGATTGTGGATAGTGGGTTGTTGCCGATTGGGATGGTGAATCTGTTTCGAAGTGGGAGGGTGCAGTGGAAGGGGTAGATGAGGGTGTTTGAACATCTCAAACCGGCTTTCAAGTTGTATTTCTCTCTTGGCAAAGTAGTAGTTTGTTTGCAGTAGCGTTTTGCTCATCTATCTGTAAGGGTGAGGCCCGGCAACGAAATCCTAAAAGCGTTCAAAGCTCCAGTCCCAGATACTCCATCCTCCCCCCTTTCTCACTTCCCGCCAATTTTCTCCTTAAAAACACACTTCACTTCCTCAACCTACCAATCACACACCCCCCTCCAACCATCGATTTTTTGTTGCACATCGCGATTTTTTTTTCAACCCCCAGGTCGTCCAACGCAAAGTTATCCTCCTCATCAATGCATCTCGGCGTAACTATGCAGGTACCATCGTGATGCTATTCACCGCCGCCCTCATCGCGGGATTTATTTACCCCCCCTTTCTCACTTCAACACACTTCATACTAACACACACTTCACTCTCCCACCCCCCAATCACTTCTCTCCCTTTCAGCTTGAAAGTTTTGTTGCACATCGCGATTTTTTTCAAAAATCCCGGGACGGCCATGCCAGAGTTATTCTCCTCATCAATGCCCGCCGGTGGAAATGCGGCGATGTTATTCACAGTGGAAGTATCGCCATTCATGGTGGAGGTTAGATGGAGCTATGAGGAGGGAAGTTTTGTTGCACTTCGCACTTTTTTCCCAGATCCCATTCTCGAAGTTGGTCTCCTCATTAATGTCCCGCGGCGTTACTATGCAGGTACCATCGCGATGCTATTCACCCTCGCCATTATCGCGAGGTTTGACTCGAAGGTTAGATGGACCTGTGAGGAGGGAGGTTTTGTTGCATATCGCAATATTTTGCCAGAGCGAGATCTCGAAGTTGGTCTCCCCATCAATGGCCCTCGGCGGGAGTATCGCGATGCTATCCATGGCCATTATCCCGAGGTTTGACTCGAAGGTTACATCGGCCTATGAGGCTCAAGGTTTAGTTGCACATCGTATATTTTTTCTTGCCACGACAGCGAGGTCATACAGGATTTAGTCTCCCCGTTAAACACCCGCGTCAATTGCGATGCTATTCACAACGAAACTATCTCCATCTTGAGGTAGCTGCAAGGTCTTCCCTCCACGAGTTGGATTTTTGTTGTTCATCACACAAAGTTGCTAACTTGCTACAGGATTCCAGCGACCAAGATGGAGTTGTCGTCCTCGTCAATGCCACCCAGCAGCACAACGTGTTACCGCAACGCGATGCTATTCACAGCAGAACTGTCGCGCTCTTGAGGTATTGTAGCCGCAACCTTTCCATCCACCAACTAGAGCTGCAGAACCCCAGTGCGACCAACATGACGTCCTCGTCAGTATCGCCTGGCAACACGTCGGCCTGCTCGCTTGATGATGCTATTCACCTCGCTATCGCCGCCGCGTTCTTGGAGTTGAGGTCGCTTTTCCCACCACAGACGAAAGGTTCTTCGCGTATCGCACTTCTACATCTCGGTTCCGCAGCCAATCTTGAAGCTATCAACGCCGCCCGGCACCAGCTTGCTCCCAAAGCGAAGCTATTCACAACAGACTTCGTTGCCGCAACAGTCTACCTTCCACAGATTGAAGCTTCAATGCGCGCACATCGCGTACTCTTGCTGCAGCACACCCAGTAACATGCCTTCGTCAACATCGTCAACCTCGCAGCTGTCGCGTGGTTGCGCGTCGCAACTCGATGCAAATTTGAAGGCATTCACATCGTGCGAGCGCTTTCTCGCGCACTCTCTACTCTCAATGTCATATCCACCCACGATTCCCAACCTATCTACTCATGATCTTCCCAACGGTCTCCTCTCTCCTCTCTCCTCATCCTCGAGTCTTTTTCTTCTACCGGTACCTCCGTACGTTACCCAATGTTTCCTTGCATGCACGCATCTACCGGTACATCTGCCAATTTCTTTTGAAGCCCAAGATTTCTTTTCCACAAGCTATTCATCACCAGCAAAATATAATGTGAGTTTCTCTGCGCAAGGCGCGTAAGTAGAAGTCTGCGATGTCATGGCATTGGTGTTGTGTTGAGCAGGGTAATCCTCGGCCGATCTTGCAAACTGCACAACTTGGTCTCGGCCGACGCAGAGGCAGGCAGCGCCTCGACGTTCTCCCAACACAGATAAAATTCCATTGCGCATCAAAATTGATGATGCTGGAAATCGAGAGCCTCTCCCGTTCGACCTCAATTCTCTGTCGCCTGAAACAATTGGCCTTACAAAGGGAGGTCTTGTATTCCAATTAATGCGGTGTTGACCAAAATTCTGTGGTCGCGTAATACTTTGGAAGATAGAAGCGTATTACTCTACGAGTACGTATTTTTGCTGTAAATCGCACCTATGCGTTAGCCAGCGGAATGGGGGTATTTGAGAGGTTCTCTTTGGACGGCAGTCGATGTGAATGAGAGAGAACCCGGGGGCTTGGATTCGAAGGTTTTGTTGCACGTCGACGTGCATGTTGTGGCTTCGGGACATGTCGTGATTTCCACGCGCCTGATGTGGTGAAACGTCATACATCGCAGAGGGAAACACAATGTGGATAACTCTCGGTTCTAGCCGGCACCTTTTTGCTCGTAGAACCGACGGAAAAGACACTCGAATTTATAAGATTGAGGGAAACACAACTTTAAATACCTTGCGGTCTTCCTTGGGTCATACTATCACGTGTTTCCAAGCATATATATGCTTTCTACGGCTCCTTCCGAGCCTTCTTTTCTTTCGAGTCAATCGAAGTTTTGTTGCACATCGCGTCGAATACTCAAATTCGGAGGGTCGTCCAGATTTGCGATCAGATTCTAACTGCTCGGGCGCTCGGGCTTCGTTCCTCCAACGGCATGCAGAATGTCCGGGTGTGGCTGAGGCCTGGCCTTTGTCATTCACGCTCAAGATGGGAATCTGACAGAAAAGGGGATCTCAAGTTCATCTGTTAATCTTTTAGGGACCTCACAATCATTTATTTCGTCGCATTATTTATTGATATTTATCGCATCTGGCCTTCCCCAACGACAGAACGTAGGAGATCGCTCCTAGAGTCCTAGTCTCATTTCACATGCCTTAAGGACAACGCTACCTAATACGTACGAGTACGGCGCGCGTCATAATTGCGAATGGTAAGCACCAATTTTGAATATCTAATAACATATTTTTGGAAGCCCGATTGCTCACAATCGGTCACATCAAGATTCTGCAGCCAGCCGCCATCATGAACGCCACGGTGTTTGAAACTTCCCCTCTGGGCTCGGCAGGATCCGGGCTGATATTTTGGGCAATACTTCTTGGGATCCCGGCTTTTGCAACATGGTGGTGGGTAGATTATCGATGGCGACTTGCAAAGGGAGAACCTCCTCTTGTCCCGTATCAGATTCCCTGGCTGGGACATGGTCTGGATTTCATGAACGATATTAATGGCTTCGCCGAATGGGTCAAGTTCGTTCTCACCACAAAATGAAAAATAAGAATCAAAAACTTAAAAGCTAACACCAAATCCAGATCCGTACACCCCCGCAGTTCAGCAGCAACAGTTCAATTAGCAGGACAACATCTTTATTTGATCTTCGATACGAAGCTAGCAAGCCAAGTATACCGGCGTTCTCAGACTTTCATCTTTGATCCCTTCTTTCTTCAGACTTCTGGGATTTTGGGGGCCAATAAGAAAGATTTGAAGATTTTGAGAAGCGGCGCTCAAACTGTCGATCCATTGCCTGCTGGCGAAGATAGCGGCCAACGTGTAATCCACGATTTACATAGGATGACACCACAACATCTTACCGGGACGTCATTGGATCGATTGACGGCTATGTTCATCGATGTCATATGCGCCGATATCGATAAGAAATTCCCCAAAGACGCGGAATCAAGCTACGAATGGGAGACTCTAGATTTATGTGAATTTGTGAAGAAGACCTGGTGTCATGCGAGTATCACGGCGCTGTTTGGTACTCACATTTACGAAATCTGGCCTGGAATCGACACCTGGCTATGGGAGTTTGACAAGCATTTCCAAAGTTTGTTCACGCAGATGCCACGATTTATCATCCCGAAAGCTTTTGCAATGTTGGATGAGGGACAGGAGATGTGTGAGAAATGGGAGGCGGACGCTTTGGAAGCTGAGAAGGCGGGGAAGATTGAAGGAGAGAGGGAGTGGGATGAGTATTGGGGACTCAGATTTGTTCGTTTACGAAATGAATTACTGAGGAAAGAGGGCTTAAGCACCAAATTCCGAGCTGGAAATCAAGTTGTTTTTCTTTGGGGTGTAAGTTCTCGCCCTCTTTTGAAAAGGAAGTTTATGCTGATTTGAAGTACAGCTCAACGCAAACGCAATCCCCATCGCAATGCAAACCATAATCCGCGCCGCCCTCTCCCCACCCCTCCTCACCTCCCTCCTAACCGAAATCCGCTCCGCCTGCACCTCCCCAAGTTCCCTCAACATCAAAGCCATCACCTCAGCACCCCTCTTCAAATCCGTCTACCTGGAATCTCTCCGCTGGGCCACCGCCTCTCCTTCCCCACGAGTGGTACGTCAAGACACGCAACTCGGCGAGTTCACCTTGAAGAAAGGAAATATGGCGATTGTGCATTCGCGGACTTTGCAGATGGATGAGGAGATATGGTGTGTGGAAGGCAAACCTGAGAGTCATCCGAGTTTATTCTGGGCTGAGCGATTCCTTGACGGGGATGAGCAGAGCGAGGAAGTTCGTGTTGAAGAGAACGCTGAGGCTGAATCTAATTGGAGCTCCGATATTAAGACCTCTCATCCTGTTCCTCAACCTCTCAAACCTCGTAGCGCTGAATCGAATCCCAAAGAGAAAAGCAAAGCGCTACAAGCACGCCTCTTAGCACTCCGTCCCTTCGGCGGCGGCACCACCCTCTGTCCTGGCCGCCACTTTGCCACGAATGAGATTGTAGGCGGTTTGGCGGCGTTGTTATTGAGGTTGGAGATTGAGGTTGATCAAGAGGCGTTGCAAAGGAATGGGGTGCCGAAGCCGGATATGGGGAAGCAGGGGGGGTTGTTTCCTGATAGGGGGTTGATTGTTAGGATTCGGAGGAGGAGGGGGGTATGAGGGTGTGTGGAGGAGAGGATGAGGGGGGTAGGAGTGTTGGATGTTGGAAATTAGGTTGGGCGGTGAGGATTTATGGACATATGGGAGGTAGCTTTTGGATATTTGATAATTGTTTTATGTAGGATATGATTTGGATATTTTTCCCGACCCCGGGTCGGATGTTTGAGATGTGCACAGTGTGAGACGGGTTGATTGGTATGGTAAGAGTTGGGGCCATAGCTCGTCGCACACTTTAAGCGAGATCCGCGACCCCACCATAATTTCCTACTCTCAACTTTAAAAATCAATAACAAATCAACCCTTCATCCAAATCGTCCCAAATTCACAATGAACACACCTCCCCTATCCCCCGACTCGAAACATAAACA